>BMAO01004912.1:0-17221 GCA_019973975.1 Trichonephila clavata
CCAAAGCCACATGAAAGTTAATCCATGAATGGCTGAAAACCCAAGGAAACGATAATTTCTAAATATTGATAATATATTGCTTGAAGATATTAGTAGTTATACTGGTTTCATTTTATTCACAGTGAGTGTTTTTGTAACTTAAAGTAAATAAAATAAGTATAGCAATTGCCGCAAGTGATATAATAAAAAACAAAAATTTCCAATGATACCATGTGAAATTATATAACTGCCCACCACTGAGCTATTCCAGGTGAGAGTGCCACTACCATATTTAACTTTGAAATTACTCTCGAGTATTCACTACCGAGTACATATCCTTATTGCTGCATACCAACAACACCTGCAACACCAGCCCTGCTCCTTGTATAAGCGAATTAGTATCAAGAGCATAATACTGTCGGCTATATAACACATGACACTTGCCAAAGCAAAAATTGTCATACCAATCAGCATCATTGGACGCCTACCATATGGTCCTGACAATGGCCCATAAATTAATCCAGATACTGCAAATCCAACTAATTCAAGCTAATTGTAAGCTGCACTACACTGCCTTCTACTTTAAAATAATTGGCAATGCTTGGTAGTGCAATCTGAGTATAGGTCAGTTGCCATATCGACAATTGCTACAGACAATATCATAATAAGAGAGATGATATTTTGCGAAAGAGCTGTTTTCACTTAATGATTTATTGGTAAATATGCTTAATTATAATGTATTTTTTTCATTAGTATATTAATTTTAACTACTGAAATTAAGAGTAGCTATTCGAGAAAAGGAGTTTACTCAGTATTGGGCTTCAAAACCATATATGTAGCTCCACCAATTGCTAACGCAGATGTTGTAATTGCAGCAACTGCTCCCACTATAGGCAGAAATCCAATTGTAAATACTGTTGCAAAGAGCGTTGCCGCTACAGTTGCACCAAGTGCTGCTGTTGATCCACCACTAACAGTACCCCACTTAGTCGCATCATATTCTTGTTGTTTTATTTCTGCAACCCTAAAAATCTGTACCAAATTTTCGTCTGTAGCTAACTCTCTTGGAGTTTTACCATCAATATCTTTCGATAAAGGATTTTTCCCCTCTTCCAGTAAAGATTCTACTATTTCTGTACAGTCATAAACAGCAGCTAGATGTAAAGGAGTACTACCTTTTAGTAACTATGCGTTTTGCTTTCTACTACACATCTCACTAAATGCTCTAAGACTTCTTTCATTCTTGGCTCTTTTTCCATTAGGTACTTAACTATTTCTGTATGATTATTATAGAAAGCTATCTGTAAAGGAGTACCTCCATCCTTATTTACCGCACTCAAATCTGAACCTTTTTCCACTAAAAGTTTTACTATGTCTGTATGACCATTAGAAGCAGCTAAGTGCAAGGAAGTATTTCCTTCTTTATTCACCACACTAAGGTCTGAACCTTCTTCCATTAGAAATTTTACTGTGTCTATATGGCCATTAGAAGCAGCTAAGTGCAGGGAAGTATTTCCTCCTTTATTTACCACACTAAGGTCTGAACCTTTTTCCAACAGAAGTTTTGCTATGTCTGTATGACCATTGGAAGCAGCTAAGTGCAGGAAGTATTTCCTTCTTTATTCACTACACTAAGGTCTGAACCTTTTTCCATTAGAAGTTTTACTATGTCTGTATGACCATTGGAAGCAGCTAAGTGCAGGGAAGTATTTTTGTTTTGATCTTTTATATCAATATTTGCTCCTTCCTCTAACAGCAATTTTGTAACATTTGTATCTCCAAAATTCGCAGCAAAATGTAATAACGTAAATTCTTTTGAGCTGTCTTTAAAAAAATAATTTACATCAAACCCGCATTTTTTCCACTGATCATATTCATGCATCACGTGTTTTATACTATAACGTTCCTGTTCTAATTTTTGAGCTCATTCTCATATTTCTCCAATTCTCTATCAAATCTTACTTCACTATCTTTCAAACTATTCTTATATTTCGTATACTCCCAATCATAATCCGGTGCATTGTATTCCGGTTTATCATTGAATTTACCATCACTGTATAGTCTCTTTAATAACTCACTATCGGACTTGTGTTTTAGCAAATTTATCTTTCTGTTATAATCTTCATTTAATGACTGTATCTCTCTATTTTGGTCGTAATTCAGCAGCTGCATTCTATGGTGAATAGATTCACAGCATTCATTGATTTCATTTGACCTTCTTGAGTTATACTCTTGTAATTCATCTGCTATCGTTGTAACTATATCTTTGCTGTATATATTTGAGTTACGCTCTAACTCCTGCAATATTACCTCAAATTCGTTTTCTATAAAGCTTACCACACTATACCTCAAAATAAAAAAATATATTAAAATTGTACACATATTTAACGAAAATGCAATAATTTTAATATCGAACAATTAAAGTCAGTGGATTATGAATCTCTCTAAAAAAATCTTTTGCTTTATTTTCTTAGAGCATGTCTTCAAACTAACTAGAAAGGAGTTAAGAAGTGTGTTATAAGATATATTTTAAATGTACCCAAGCGATATAAGTGACAAAGAATGGAAGATGATAGAGCAATATTTTGAACCTAAAAAGACCGGCAGACCAAGAAAACACAGTATTAGAACAATTATTAACGCAATCCGCTATGTGATGAGAACAGGCTGTCAATGGAGACAACTACCTAAGAATTTTCCACCATGGAAAACCGTGTATAGTTGTAATTCGCGTTTAAAAAAAAGTGGAATATGGGAAGAAATTCACGATTTTCTAGTTAAAAAACTAAGAAAGATAATTGGTAAGAATGAAACTCCATCAGTAGGAATAATTGACAGTCAATCAGTAAAAACCACTCAAAAAGGGGATCCAGAGGATATGATGCTGGCAAGAAAGTAAAGGGTAAGAAAACGCCACATCGTTGTAGATACTGTAGGTCTTGTAATTGCTGCTGAAGTACACAGTGCAAGCATTCAAGATCGTGATGGTGCACTAAATCTTTTTGTTCAAGCCAAATGCAAAGCTCCAACATTACGTAAGTTTTTTGCTGATCAAGGATATACAGGTAAATTGCAAAACCGCTGTTTATTGGAAACTGGATGTTTATTGACGATTACCAAGAAAGTAGTTGATACAGGATTTCAGGTTATTCCTAAACGTTGGATTGTTGAAAGAACCTTTGCTTGGCTCTCCAATTTTAGACGTATGAGTAAGGATTATGAGCATTCTCCTCTCACTTCAAAAAAACAACATCTTTTTCAATATGATCACTATTATGCTTCACAAATTAGCTCATTCTTAAGTTTGAAGACATGCTCTTAGAAAATGAGTAGCTACATGTTTTTAGTAAAGCTATAAAAGCAGGAGTTTCAATATCTTATCTTCAATTATTCAAGTTTAAGTTTAAATACTGAGCATCAGTTGTTCAGGACCTTTGCTTCCGTGTTATCCAATGAATCACCGTAAGTCACTGCTTTTAGGTAAAACTTTTTTCCCCTTTGCACTTCGAAAGATATTATTGAATCATCAAGTAGAACAAATTTTCACCTGCGGTGTCTTTAGTACCTTCTTGCCCTCTAATTAGGTTGCTAAGCTTATATTTATTTTTATCTATGAGTTCAGCATTCTGGAATTTTATTACCTCTTTTCCAACTAGTGCTAAATTTGAGTTTGCAATTGGGCTCGTGCTTGGCAGCTTACCAAAACGTAATACTACTATAAGCCCCTCGTCGGTAGATTCCATTACATATCCATAAGTAGACTGCTTATTTGTGCTTGCGATAGGTTTATAATCCTTATCGTCGCCCGAAATAAAGAGTGTTGCTCCTTTCCAATTCTTTCCTCATTAATTAAAGTAAAGCTTGCGCTATTACCTTTAACATACGGTAAATCTATCATTTCTACGATGGTTTTGCTGATGTGAGAAGGAGGTATTCCTTCAGCATAAGTGACCTTGTTGAAGGAAAAGAGAGCTTATATATAGAGCGATCATAACCAACACCGCTTACTTGAATAGACATGCTTTCAAATTTCGTTTTTATAATTCTCACCGTATGCTTTTTCTCACCGTCTAAAATCGTTATTACATCACTTGGCGCAAGCCATGCATATTTTATCGGTAGCTTAAAATTGTATATATTTCTCTCTTGCCACGAAGAATAAAGTAAAACCTCAGCTATATTTTGTGCCTCCCCCTCCTCCATAATGAGCGGTATTTCAACTGTTATAGCAGTGCCTTGCTTTGGCAACTCAGCATATTTAACATCAATTGGATAGCCAAAATTGCGATTAAAATAAACGACGTTAACTTTATTGTTTAAATCCAGCTGACTAATATTAACAAGTTGCATCGACTTTGAACTGTTATTGAAAACCATTTCACCAATTGGTATTCCAGTCGTAACTGCCCTGCCCTTTTGGATAAATTTCAGTTTAGAGTCCTGTTCAACCACATCAAAAAAATAGCAACTTTGCAGCATTTTAATAATTGAACGTACGGGTTGCTGGTCGTTTATCACATACCCAGACAATAACCCTTTGACGTTGCTTGTATCGAACTGATCGCTTTTTAAACCTGTTTTTTGTAACAGATCCGATAAAACATCAGAAATATTAAGCTGTGAAAGCTTTCCCTGAATCCAATGGCCTGTTTGCCAGTTATGGCAGTCAGCCCACACATCACATAAATTGGGAAAGTAAGGAAATGGCCTTGCATCCCACGCCCAGAGAAACATTTTTTCTACCATTTCTGAGCTTTGCCACTTTTTTAGCGTTCCTTCAATTGCAATTTTTTGCGAAAGAAAGCTCACCTCTCCGTTTGAATATCGTGGATATTTGCTCTCTATGCTGCCTTTGTCAACAAACACATTTGGCTCATTAGTGCAGCCGTTCATACTGGGAAATCCATACTCAGTAAACCATATTTTTTTCATCTTTGGTTGCCATTTCGTTTTGCTACCGTCAGGATTTGTGTGAGTTTCACTCCACCATTTCTCTATATTTTTCCACGCATAACTGCTGTCGTTATACTTTACTCTTTCAGGCTCAATCTTTGAGTAATCATAAGACCTGCTGCAAAAGGTGATGACAAAATGATGTGAGAGAGGTAAAAGAAGAATAAGCAGATTGAGTAAGGTAAAAAAATGAGCTTTAGTTACTATAACATAAAGAAACATCCAAGAAACTTTCGTAATATAACAGGTTTAACTGTAGAGGAGTTCGAAAAGGTGGTGGAAAAAGTGAGGTCTGAGTGGGAAAAACTTGAAAAACAAAAAAAGTGCCATGGTAGAAGATCACAACTACCAACTCTGGAAGATAAGTTATTTTGCGTAATTTTGTACTATCGCACTTACATAACACACAGATTTTTAGGGTGCCTGTTCAATGTGCACAACGCAAATGTGTGTAGGTTACTGAAGAAAATAGAGCCATTACTTGCCAAAAAAGTTACTATCACAAAAGATAGAAGTATGACGCCAGAAAAAACACTGAAGATTTTGGCTGATGTTACAGAACAGCAAATACAGAGACCAGAAGATAGTAAAAAACGGAAGAAATCATATTCAGGAAAAAAAAGAACCAACACTATAGACCTGCTGCAAAAGGTGATGACAAAATGATGTGAGAGAGGTAAAAGAAGAATAAGCAGATTGAGTAAGGTAAAAAAATGAGCTTTAGTTACTATAACATAAAGAAACATCCAAGAAACTTTCGTAATATAACAGGTTTAACTGTAGAGGAGTTCGAAAAGGTGGTGGAAAAAGTGAGGTCTGAGTGGGAAAAACTTGAAAAACAAAAAAAGTGCCATGGTAGAAGATCACAACTACCAACTCTGGAAGATAAGTTATTTTGCGTAATTTTGTACTATCGCACTTACATAACACACAGATTTTTAGGGTGCCTGTTCAATGTGCACAACGCAAATGTGTGTAGGTTACTGAAGAAAATAGAGCCATTACTTGCCAAAAAAGTTACTATCACAAAAGATAGAAGTATGACGCCAGAAAAAACACTGAAGATTTTGGCTGATGTTACAGAACAGCAAATACAGAGACCAGAAGATAGTAAAAAACGGAAGAAATCATATTCAGGAAAAAAAAGAACCAACACTATGAAAACTGAGATTATTATCGAAGAAGGAGGAAGAATTTTATCAGTGTCAAAGTCATACCGTGGTAGAATTAGTGATTTTCGCATAAGGAAACAAGAAAAATATTTACCACTTGATAGCATAAAACATGCCGATTCTGGATATCAAGGTTGGCAAAAATTGCAAAGCAATGTTATAATTCCATATAAAAAGTATCGTAAAAAGCCATTAACTCAAGAGCAGAAAGAGCATAATAGAAGATTAGCATCATTTAGAATGAGAGTAGAAAATAAGATCCGAGAGATAAAGATATTTAAAATTATGTCGAATGTTTATCGCAATTTTCAGAAAAAATATAACCTGAGGTTCAATATTATTGCTGGTATTGTAAATCTTAAGCACGCCTTTTAGTTAACCTTGATTTTATTCACCCTCCTTCCCTTTTTTTTATCGCTTGATTCGCAGCAGGTCTCATGACCATTTGCAAACACTGTTTTTGACCCTTGCATTAGTGTCTCCCCTATAGTCAAGATATCACCCCTACGACACACAGATCTACTATTTATACCAATTCCCACTGCACAACAAACGGATAGATAATAATAAAAAAAAAGCCATACTGAAGTAAGTAAAATAGCGAGGTTTAAATGGCATTAATACCAATTCCACTGCACAACAAACGGATAGATAATAATAAAAAAAAAGCCATACTGAAGTAAGTAAAATAGCGAGGTTTAAATGGCATTAAGATCAAAATTATTGGATGAAAAAGTAGTAGAATCAGCAAAAGAAATGCTGAAGAAAGTAAGGAATAATGCATATGTTTCAAAAAACTAAATGCTGTAATTGCAGCAAAAAAGTACAGTATAACGGCTGTAGCAAAAATATATTGCATTTCAAGAAGCGCACTAACTTCGTGGGTAAAACTCTTGAAATTTGGCAGAGAAGAAAAACTGTTTGCTCCTCCACAACGACGTAGAAAAACTAAATTAAATCAGGTTCAACTACAGCAAGTTGAAGTATGGATAGAAGAAATCCCAACATTACTATTAAAGAAATGAGAATAAAGATTCAGGAAAAATTTGGTCTGAATGTCAGTAAGTCCACAGTGCACCGTAATATGCAAAGAATGAAATTTTCATATATTACACCAAGGCCAGTTCATAATGGACAAGATAAAAACAGACAGGAAGAATTCAAAAAAAAATCTCAATGAAATTATTGGCAAGTATCCTAAAAAAGAGCTGTTTTTCTTTGATGAATCAAGGTTTGGCACACATTCGAAAGTTGGACATGGGTGGTTAAAAAGGGCACCAGGACGAAGGTTAAAATAAAATTAGGTAGGCAAAATTTTATCTCTACAGTGCAATTAATCCCCAAAACGGAGAAAATTCTAGTTTGCTTGCACCAAATGTTAACACTGATTGTATGAATATATTTCTTGAGCAAATGTCACAATATTTAGGAACAAGAGAGGCTTTTTTAGTTATGGATTGTGCTAGTTGGCATAAGTCAAAAAATTTAAAGGTACCTAAAAATGTTGAGATTATATATCTACCACCATACTCACCTGAGCTCAATCCAGTTGAGAGGTTTTGGTTATATATAAAACAGAACATTTTGCGCAATAAGATATACGATACAATTGCTCTGCTTGAGGGTGCTTTGTGCAAATTTATTACTTCTCTTGCCAGCTCCACAATTAAACAACTCTGCAATGTCTCCTATTTGACTGACCAACAATGAGAATTGGTATTAGATCCACTGTAGCCGTTATCAATAAATTTATACTCTCTCAATAATTCATACCCATCCACACTAATTTGCCTCTCTAAAGCTGCAACTTGACTTGCTATTGTGTTTTCCTGTGCTTGTTTCCCTGAAGAAACTCTTGCATATAAACTCACTGTTACCATTTGATCCTCCTTGAATCCCATTTTTATGTTTTAAGTTTTTTTGACTTACTTGCTTTGATGCCGCTCTTTAATAAGCATCTAACAAATACTTTTCTGCCAACCGGTTAGGCTCATAGCTACAGCTAATTTGCATAGCTAATCTCTTATTTCCCATGAACTTTCCTTGAAATAATATGTTCATATCATTCATTGAAGCTGATGGTTAATTGGTTGTTAGCGCTATAAATAAATGGCACCCTTGTTTTTGGGCACAGAAGTTTTCGAGAAATGCTTTTCTCTAATTTTATGTTTTTTGCAACATTGTTGGGGGAGTAATGATACCTACTCTAGAGTTGCTTTTGCTAACAGAAAGGACTGCTATTACAGCTGCAGACCTTCTCAATGATAGGGTGATACCGTCTTTTGATGAACAGAAAGTATCATTAGACCTGCTGCAAAAGGTGATGACAAAATGATGTGAGAGAGGTAAAAGAAGAATAAGCAGATTGAGTAAGGTAAAAAAATGAGCTTTAGTTACTATAACATAAAGAAACATCCAAGAAACTTTCGTAATATAACAGGTTTAACTGTAGAGGAGTTCGAAAAGGTGGTGGAAAAAGTGAGGTCTGAGTGGGAAAAACTTGAAAAACAAAAAAAGTGCCATGGTAGAAGATCACAACTACCAACTCTGGAAGATAAGTTATTTTGCGTAATTTTGTACTATCGCACTTACATAACACACAGATTTTTAGGGTGCCTGTTCAATGTGCACAACGCAAATGTGTGTAGGTTACTGAAGAAAATAGAGCCATTACTTGCCAAAAAAGTTACTATCACAAAAGATAGAAGTATGACGCCAGAAAAAACACTGAAGATTTTGGCTGATGTTACAGAACAGCAAATACAGAGACCAGAAGATAGTAAAAAACGGAAGAAATCATATTCAGGAAAAAAAAGAACCAACACTATGAAAACTGAGATTA
Source organism: Trichonephila clavata (assembly GCA_019973975.1). Classification (NCBI taxonomy): domain Eukaryota; kingdom Metazoa; phylum Arthropoda; class Arachnida; order Araneae; family Nephilidae; genus Trichonephila; species Trichonephila clavata. Next base: position 8,947 of record BMAO01004912.1, read on the forward strand.
TTATCGAAGAAGGAGGAAGAATTTTATCAGTGTCAAAGTCATACCGTGGTAGAATTAGTAGACCTCTTTCGAAACTCATATAGACAGCTCGAAATTGTGAATTCCTGCTATTAAATTGAATCTCAAGCCAAAACGTTTTCTCCGATTGCGATATCTGTCTGCAATAATTTTAAATCTTTTTAACAGACCAATTACATTCTCAACTACTACTCTTTTGCTTGCTAGCTCCCGATTTTCTACCTTTTTTTCCTTAATTAAGGGACTCTTTTTCATCCTTCTGTGTGGCAACTCGACATTTTTGTGAATTTTCTGAAAACCTCTATAGCCAGCATCGGCTAAAACTTTTATACCTTCTGATACATGCACTTTTGACTCCTTGAAAAGCCGAAAGTCATGCTTTCTCCGTTTGAAAATGACGTACAAATAATTTTCTTGCTCTTCTTTTCTGCAATTATTTGTGTTTTTAGTGTATGTTTTTTCTTCTTTCCTGAATAAAATCTTTTCTGCTTTTTTTTGGTCTCTCTACAGGTGTTTCCGTTGCATCAATCACCAAAATCTCATATTCCACGTCGCTTTTTAGGAGTTCTTTTCGTCCTGGCAATGCGAAATCTGGGTGTTGTATTAGAGTATCCTCTACCCATTTTACAGTTTTATATGCCGTACTTTCACTTACTCCATAACTTTGACTTATGTGAAAATATGTACGGTATTCTCGTAAGTATTCTAATACCATGAGCAGCATATTCTCCTCGTTTAGCTTATTTTTCCTTCCTCCTTTAGCTTTCTTTTTTTTATTTTCTTCACATAAAATCCCTACCATTTTGTTAAACGTTGATCTCTTTACTCCTGTTAGTCGACGAAACTCCTCTTTATCGAGCTCTTTCACTATTTCATACTTCATTTCTCCTTACCTCAAAATTACTATTTTTACTGCTTTATCCTAGTTTCGAAAGAAGTCTAGTGATTTTCGCATAAGGAAACAAGAAAAATATTTACCACTTGATAGCATAAAACATGCCGATTCTGGATATCAAGGTTGGCAAAAATTGCAAAGCAATGTTATAATTCCATATAAAAAGTATCGTAAAAAGCCATTAACTCAAGAGCAGAAAGAGCATAATAGAAGATTAGCATCATTTAGAATGAGAGTAGAAAATAAGATCCGAGAGATAAAGATATTTAAAATTATGTCGAATGTTTATCGCAATTTTCAGAAAAAATATAACCTGAGGTTCAATATTATTGCTGGTATTGTAAATCTTAAGCACGCCTTTTAGTTAACCTTGATTTTATTCACCCTCCTTCCCTTTTTTTTATCGCTTGATTCGCAGCAGGTCTCTTGATTTTATTCACCCTCCTTCCTTTTTTTTATCGCTTGATTCGCAGCAGGTCTATTGCTACGCATTTTGACGGATCGTGGTACAGAGTACTGTGGCAGACCTGAAAATCACGCTTACCAGCTGTATTTGGGGTAGAAAATATTGATCATTCTCGATCCAAAGCTCGTTCTCCACAAACTAATGGCATATGTGAAAGGTTCCACAGAACTATGCAAGATGAATGCTACAATATTATCTTCAGAAAGAAAATTTACACCTCTTTGGCAGAACTTCAGCTAGATGTAGACCATTGGGTGCATTCTTACAATAGATCTCGACCGCATTCAGGTAAATATTGCTATGGTAAGACACCTATGCAAACCTTTTTTGATAGTATGCATATTGCTTATCAGAAAAATATTGATAGCATTAAACAGGATGCTGATTTTGGTTTTGACTTTGTCAATTCTTCTGTCAGTTAATTCACGCCTGTCAGATTAAGTCTAAACTATTACACTTTAGATGTCATCCAAGTAGCTGACACTGGGATCTAAAAAATTTAATTTATATATAAAGTTTGTTTAAACTATTTTCAAAACAGATAAAATATAATTTTACAATTAGCGTAAATAAAATGAATTATGATGTAATCATTTCAGGTGGTGGGTTACTTGGTCTTATTACTGCCATTGGCCTCAGTTGTGACTCTGTGTCTGTAGCTGTAATTGAAAAAAATAGTCTACCACGTGTAGTAGATGACAACCGAGCATTTGCTATTTCTCAAGGCTCGAAAAAAATATTGGAAAAGTTAAGGATTTGGCAGTTCGTGGAGAGTGAAGCTGAACCTATACTTGATATATGCGTATTAGATGGAGATAGCCCAATTACTGTGCATTACAATCATAAAATGGTTGGTGAAGAACCAATGGGTTATGTTATTAACAATGCTACTATATGGAATGCAATCAACAATAATTTTCTGAATAAACTAAATATATACTCTCCACATTCCTATAAAACAATTGCTTGTGATTCAGGATATGTGGAAGTTATTCTTGATAATAACCAGGAATTAATATCATCGCTACTTATCTGCGCTGAAGGCAAGAACTCTAAACTACCAGAGTTATTTTCTATACCGACAGTGAAATTTGATTATAAACAAAGTAGCATAGTATTTAATGTAAAGCATGAACTGCATCACCAAAACTTAGCTGTAGAGCGTTTTTTTCCTGGCGGTCCATTTGCAATTCTACCGATGAAGGGTGGCTATACTTCTTCGATAGTTTGGACAGAAAAATCTGAAATTTCAAAAATGCTGATGGATCTGTCTGAAGAAGAATTTATTATAGAGCTTAAAAAAAGATTTGGTTCTTATTTAGGAGAGATAAAATTAGATGGTGAAAGAAAACTTTATCCTTTGAGTTTTGTTTTCGCAAAAAAGTTATATAAGGGTAGAGTTTTGCTTATCGGCGATGCAGCACATTCAATTCATCCAGTTGCAGGTCAAGGGCTTAATCTTGGAATTAGAGATGTAGAAAGTGTTATAAAGCACATAGTTGCTGCAAAAGCATCTGGTATTGATGTTGGCAGTAGTTATTTATTAAAGAAAATTTCACGTAACAGATACTTTGATAATTTTACAATGGCGCTTACAACTGATGGATTAAATAGGATGTTCTCCAACAGAATATTCTGCGCTAAAGCACTAAGAAATCTTGGCTTGATTGCAGTTGAAAATTCAAATTTTCTCAAAAAAAGCTTCATTCGGCATGCTATGGGAACTACTATTTTATAGCTAATGCAAGTCATACCGCCGCAGTATCCACAATTGTACGAATATTGCAATTTGGGCCTACCAGGAGGGTGTCATTCTCCTGTCATCCAAGTAGCTGACACTGGTTACTTTATGACGGCAGTGCCCAGACACTGGATCCAGGAATTTTATTAAGTTGGTAAGCATAAAAATAGATGTTTTACGTTAAAATACAACGTTTTCGATGAGGTTATATGGAAAACTGGATCCCAGTGTCAAGCACTGGGATGACAAAAAAAGGAGCACTGGAATGACAAGTTCTCGGCAACCTCTACGTGTAATAGTTTAGACTTAATCTGACAGGCGTGAATTAACTGACAGAAGAATTGACAAAGTCAAAACCAAATCAGCATCCTGTTTAATGCTATCAATATTTTTCTGATAAGCAATATGCATACTATCAAAAAAGGTTTGCATAGGTGTCTTACCATAGCAATATTTACCTGAATGCGGTCGAGATCTATTGTAAGAATGCACCCAATGGTCTACATCTAGCTGAAGTTCTGCCAAAGAGGTGTAAATTTTCTTTCTGAAGATAATATTGTAGCATTCATCTTGCATAGTTCTGTGGAACCTTTCACATATGCCATTAGTTTGTGGAGAACGAGCTTTGGTTCGAGAATGATCAATATTTTCTACCCCCAAATACAGCTGGTAAGCGTGATTTTCAGGTCTGCCACAGTACTCTATACCACGATCCGTCAAAATGCGTAGCAATGATACTTTCTGTTCATCAAAAGACGGTATCACCCTATCATTGAGAAGGTCTGCAGCTGTAATAGCAGTCCTTTCTGTTAGCAAAAGCAACTCTAGAGTAGGTATCAACAAAGGTTTGTTGGTAAATTCGTCCAATACCTTTGATATTACCCACATAATAGCTATCTTGGCTACCCAAGTATCCTGGATGTTCTGTTTCAATTTCTCCATGGGCCTCTTTTTCTTCCTTAGCCTTCTCTAGAGCTGTTATCTGCTCTTCTGTTAAGATAATGCCATCTTGAGCTACTTTTGCTTCTAATGCCTTTAACCTCTTTTTGAAATTCTCAAGATCGTTTCTTTGCCACACTGATCTTATTCCACTTGCAGAGATGAGAATTCCTCTCTTTTTCAGTTCGTTTGCTGCTCTTTCTTGTCCATACGCTGGAAATTCTATTGCTATTTCAATTACTGCTTTTTCTATATCCTCCGATACTCTATTTGCATATAATGGCTTGCTTTTGCTTATCTCTTGTAAAGCCTCTTCTCCTCCTGTTTCATACAGTTCTTTGAAGCGGTAAAATGTATCCCTTGAATATCCCATTACCTTACACGCCTGTGATACATTTCCTAATTGCTTTGCAAGTTCTAGCAATCCCAACTTTGGTTTTAGTATTTTTTCTTGTGTTGTACTCATATCTGACACTCCTTTAAAATTTGTTCATATTTTTATCTTACTTTGTTTGCCTGTCAGATCAAGTCTAAACTATTACAGTTAAGCAATTCGTCATCCCGCAGCGGGATCTCTTGTTAGCGGATGAGATACCGCGAATGAATCGCGGTATGACGGTTAAGTACGTGTTAGCGGCTAAGAGATACTGCGGCGGTATGACGTAGAGCTCGCGTTAGCTATAAGATTAGCTAACATTCTGCACGTCCATAAAAAACAAACCTTCTTTTTCGTCTTGAACGCTAATAATAGCGTGAGTGTTAAAAGGTAAAGGATCATTTGTATGTCCATGGCCTACCCCTTTCATAGTAAATACAGGAAAGTTAACACTTTTTGCAAACCTTTCTTTTACAACTTCAACAAGGTTATCGTTATAGCAGTTAACGAAATCCCCAAAGATTACTGCATGTACTCCATCAAAGATGTGAGCTTGTTTTAGGTGATCTAAACTGCGCTCTATTGCGTATGGGTAGACTCTTATGTCCTCTAAAAATAGAATTTTACCTTTCGCATTTATTTGCCAAACAGTTCCTATACTGTTTTCAACTAAAGTCATATTACCACCGATGATTTTAGACTTTAATCTGCCATCTTTTAGTCTAATGCCATTATTTATCATCTTTAGCTTATCAAATCTGATAGAATCCGCTTGTTAAGAATTAACTCTTTCAATTTTTCAACAGAGCTTTCAGAAACGGAGTTATTTACTATCATTTCCAACATGGTGCCGTGAAGAGTTTGCCAATCATATTTAGCTTGTAGATGGATGTGCAAGGCAGTTATATCGCTATAGCCTATGAGGATCTTTTTGTTTTGAGCAATCCTTTCTTTTTTATCATTGGGTAACTTTTCTAGATAGGGAATTAACCGAGAAGCCCCTTCTCCTCCTCTGATACACCAGATTATTTTACTATCACCGGTTAGTGCACTAACCAAATCATTTGCTCTGAATTCATCAGAGTTGGAATAAAATGGGTTATCATTACTATATATTTTCTCCGAAATATGGGGATTAAAATCCAAAGCTTCTACATATTCTTTTATAGTAGTCAGATCTGATTCTTTTCCCTTGGAGGAAGGAGCAATAATATCAACTTGGTCCATTGCATGAATACCTGTGTTAGCACATAAAGTGAGAATGAAATATAAAAGGTAAACAATCATTAAAATATCTTATAAAACTCTTTTTTTAGTATATCATCCAATTCAGAGAGTGGAACTTTCACTCCTAGTTCTTCCATTGACGTGACGCCATAACCTTGCAACCCACAAGGAATAATACCCTTATAGTGAGAGAGGTCTGGAAAGACGTTAAGCGCTATGCCATGATAAGTTACCCATTTCTTAAGCGAATACCAAAAGCTGCAATTTTTTTTTCTACTCCGTTATGGTTTACCCAAATGCCTATTCTATCTTCTCTAAACTCTCCAAGTATATTAAATTGCTTTAAAACATTTATGATCCACTTACTTAGATCTCTAATATATAGCTTTATATCGCATTTGTTTCTTTTTTTAAGGTTTAACATTAAATATATAATGCGCTGTCCTGGACCATGATATGTGTGTTTACCACCCCTTCCTGTTTTATATATGGGAAATAGTTTTTCAACAATATCATCAGCTGTTGCACTGATTCCTGCAGTATAAAGTGGAGGGTGCTGGAGTAGCCATACCAATTCGTCTGCTGAATTATTGTGAATTTGTTGAATTTTCTCTTCCATGGATTTTACAGCACAGTTATAATCAATAAGCTGATTAGATATTAGCCATTCTGTCATATTCTATTTCTTTTTTTTAGTATAGCAGTTCGTTTTTTTCCTGTTATTCCAGTGTGTGACACTGGGCGCAGCCTTTCTTATTCCTAATATACTTAATACTAACTTCTGTGCTATTTCTCCTTAACAAACATAGTACATGACAAATGTTTAATTATTTGTCAACACAGGTCCTCTTTACGTATAGGCAACTTTTTTTATTGAAAAATTCAGAAAAATGTTGTATAATTATTAGTAGATTTTAGGTAAAATATATGGCAAACTCAAAATTTAGCATAACTTTCAACAACGAAATTTCAGAGTGTCTTGCTGGACTGGCTAAAATAAGAAATAAGTCCATTAAAGAACTAACAGAGAAGCTAATACAAGAAGCAATTGAAAATGAGGAAGATAAAATACTAATTGAGCGTGCTGCTAAACGTAATGTTTCAGGTGTAAAGAAAATTAGAAGTGAGGATGTAGACTGGAATACAATATTATCTTCATAGAAAGCGTTCTTGAGAAAGACCTTCCAGCTCTTCCAAAAACAATAAGATTAAGGATCATAAATGCGATAAATAAGCGCCTTACAGTTGATCCCATTAACCTTGGTGAGCCATTATATTACAGATTTAAAGGACAAAGAAGATTAAGGGTAGGTGATTATCGCGTTATCTATTCCGTAAATATTATAAAATATGAAGTGGTGTAATAGTTTAGACTTAATCTGACAGGCGTGAATTAACTGACAGAAGAATTGACAAAGTCAAAACCAAAATCAGCATCCTGTTTAATGCTATCAATATTTTTCTGATAAGCAATATGCATACTATCAAAAAAAGGTTTGCATAGGTGTCTTACCATAGCAATATTTACCTGAATGCGGTCGAGATCTATTGTAAGAATGCACCCAATGTCTACATCTAGCTGAAGTTCTGCCAAAGAGGTGTAAATTTTCTTTCTGAAGATAATATTGTAGCATTCATCTTGCATAGTTCTGTGGAACCTTTCACATATGCCATTAGTTTTGTGGAGAACGAGCTTTGGTTCGAGAATGATCAATATTTTCTACCCCCAAATACAGCTGGTAAGCGTGATTTTCAGGTCTGCCACAGTACTCTATACCACGATCCGTCAAAATGCGTAGCAATGATACTTTCTGTTCATCAAAAGACGTATCACCCTATCATTGAGAAGGTCTGCAGCTGTAATAGCAGTCCTTTCTGTTAGCAAAAGCAACTCTAGAGTAGTATCAATACTCCCCCAACAATGTTGCAAAAACATAAAATTAGAGAAAAGCATTTCTCGAAAACTTCTGTGCCCAAAAACAAGGGTGCCATTTATTTATAGCGCTAACAACCAATTAACCATCAGCTTCAATGAATGATATGAACATATTATTTCAAGGAAAGTTCATGGGAAATAAGAGATTAGCTATGCAAATTAGCTGTAGCTATGAGCCTAACGGTTGGCAGAAAAGTATTTGTTAGATGCTTATGAAAGAGCGGCATCAAAGCAAGTAAGTCAAAAAAAACTTAAAACATAAAAATGGGATTCAAGGAATCAAATGGTAACAGTGAGTTTATATGCAGAGTTTCTTCAGGGAAACAAGCACAGGAAAACACAATAGCAAGTCAAGTTGCAGCTTTAGAGAGGCAAATTAGTTGGATATGAATTATGAGAGAGTATAAATTTATTGATAACGGCTACAGTGGATCTAACTTAGTCCTCCTAATCTAGAAAAATTACTGATAGAGTAGCAGAAGTAAAATTGATAAAATTTACATTCATTCTCCTGATCGTTTATCTAGAAAATATGCATATCAAATGATATTACTTGAAGAATTCAGAAAGCAGGAGCAGAAGCGGTTTTTTAAATTATGAATTAACGATAACCCAGAATCTCAATTGCTGTTACAAATGCAAGGTATGATAGCAGAATATGAACGTGCGAAAATATA
>BMAO01004913.1:0-38167 GCA_019973975.1 Trichonephila clavata
AATCTACTAAGTTTATTTGTTGTAAATCGTGATGATTTTTTGATTATTAAGTGAATGAAAAATTTTTAACTCCAGTTGTCGTTTTCTGTTTTTGATCCTTCTAAAACGTATTTTTAGTTTTAAAAAAATATGAAAGAGAAAGAGTTTCATTGAAAAATAAGGTATTTAACTTATACACGGATTGTCAAAAATATATTGTCATTTTTTTTATTAAATTCGTGTGGTAGCACATCTTGTCTTAGCTTATATATTATGTTATTTTAAATGTTAATAAAACAACTAAGCCAAAGCAGAGCAAATGCAAAATAAACAGCTTAACGTAGAGGTACTTAGATTCTTAAGAAAAAATCATCTACTCTCTTCCGGGAAATATTTTTGCCAGATTGTTTGATTGATTATCGATGTCACAATTCAAAACAACACAAAGACTATTAAAGAAGGATCTTTCAATCTTGAATTTTGAAAAGGTAACGAGGCCAACCTCTGAGATGACATCCCAACCTCCATACTCCAACACCATTTCTGGGAGGTGAAATTTCTCACCAACACCATGTCTGCGTGAGAACTTTCAACTCCCATAAATTTCACGTACATCATCCTCTGTATACGACGTATGTTAAGTGGCGAAAGGTGTCGAATTCATGATGGACAAAAATAATGCTGGTCATCAGAGAACGGTCATGAAAATTTGACTATAGTGACTTCATCTTAATACAGGGTGGGGCAAATAGTTGTGCCCCGGTGAACTGAGTTCCTGGTTACAAAGAAACACGACAAAGGAGATAGTTCGTTAAGGCAAATGTTATAAATGTCCACAATCCATATCTTGGCTATTTTGGGCGCTTATCTGCAAGTTGCAGAAGGCAGATAAAAGCTGGGTGGGTATGGAAGTCTGTTGCGACTGGCGTCGTGTTGAGTTGTTAGGACTTTGAAGCATATATATATATATATGTAATACGACGATGTTGTAATGATGGATTTAGTAAAGGAGGACGACTTTTGGCGAAGATCTTGATAGCGTGGCCGGTGTTGGTATTTCCTTATATGGTTGATGTTGCATTTTCATTACTATGGAAGAGGCAGTCTCGTGGAAAAGCTATTCTTCTTTATTAAACACTGAACATGAAGACACACAGATAGACGGAATCACAACGAAACATACAAAACACAACATAAATACACAAACACTAGCTGCAGCCGACTACATGATGACAAGAAGAGAAGAAGCGAAAGAGAGCGCGGTCTCCAGGAGTCTCCGTATATATAGGCAGCTTAAATCACGTGATCTGTGTGGGTGGATGGATGTAGTTTAAAATCCTCTCGTTAGACGGCTGGTAAACTTATTACTAAAACGTTGGTCCTGAAGGGGTGGACCAAAGGTAATTAAAAGTTATTAAGAATAATTAATGGGGATTATTACATATATATATATATATGTTTATATCATGGTATTCGAATACATTTCTGAGTGTTTTTTGCCTTGTCCAAAACAGATCCTGGCTGACTCCATTTTGTGATTAACCTGTATCGACGTTGGTTTCTACTGCTGCTATGGTGCTGCGCTCTAGCCAGTTGAGTTCTTATAAAGCCTGCGTTAAGATGGTGTAGTGTACTTTCATAATATCGGATCATCATAAATCACCATTAAACATCATATCGGATTCTTACTAACGGTGTAGATTCTTGATCCCTTGCATCTCATTGGTCGGAAGAAATGTCTTCGGGCATTTCTTTGTCCTCCCAGAATTCCCCTCTGACGAAGGGAATATATATATCCGAACATTTTATTTCGATTGTTATGTTGGAAATAAAGTTTATTTTTTATAATCCTGCCATTTTTACTTTACCACTCCAACACACATCCTCCTAAAATGGTGACCCGCGTTCTTTGAATGTAAAATTTAAAAAAAATTAACTTTAAATAATTTTTTTTAACGCTGCCTGTGCTTTCCATAAATATGGAGGATATTTCGGCTGTTAAAATTCCAGCTTTTGTTTCATCAGACCCCGCATTATGGTTCGGAATGCTCGAATCAACCTTCGAACTGGCAATTCCAAAGCCGATAACCGACGAACGCACTAAATATAATTATTGCGTAGCGCATTTGTCTCCCGATGCGGCAATGGCCGTTCGAGACGTAATTCTTTCACCTGGAAGCACAAATCCATATTCTAAATTGAAGGAGGAAGTCATTGCCCGATGCGGTGAAAGCAAAAGTCAGGAAATTCGCCGATTTTTAGCCGGAGAACAGCTAGGAGACAGAAAGCCATCAGAATTATTTCGTGTGATGCAGCGACGCTCAGAATCACACAATGTGGCAGATTCACTTCTCTTGGAATTATTTCTACAGCAGTTACCGCCTAATGTTCAATCTATCCTTGCAAGTATTCAACCTCTCACTGCTCAAAAAGCTTCAGAAGTAGCTGATCGCATTTTAGAGGTAACACCTGCACAGGTAAGTGCTGCATCAAAATATTCCAGTGCCAATTCTGATAATTGTAGTGAATCGGAACTCCCCAAAGAGTTAAAATTTTTACGGCAGGAAGTGAAAGAACTTCGACGATCGAGAAGTTTTTCTAGAAATCGTTTCAATTCTCGCAATCGCGGGAAAAGCCCTAAGCCAATAGCATCAAATTTATGTTGGTATCATTATAAATTTGCCGAAAAGGCAAGAAAATGTATCCAGCCCTGTTTCTTTCCAGGGAAACTTGAACGGGCAGGAGTAGCGGCGACTTATGCCTTGCCTTCGACTTCCTGTCGCCTTTTCGTTCGCGATCGTAAATCCAACATTTGTTTTCTTGTTGATACCGGAAGCGATTGCTCAATCCTTCCCGCTAATAAAACTCAAAAACAATCTACTCCAATGCAAACTTTTATTGCTGCGAACGGTACACCCATTCAAGTGTATGGCCGTAAATTAATGTCATTAGATTTAGGATTAAGAAGAAATTTTGTTTTTGCATTTTTTATTTGTAATGTGTCTAATGCTATTATTGGTGCAGATTTCTTACATTATTTCAATATAAAACCTGACTTAAGAAATCGTAGTTTATTTGATACTTCTACAAAATTAAATTGTAATTGTATTGTTAGAAACTCTAATATTTTCTCTATTAAAACTCATGTTATTGATAATGATTTTTCTAAATTGTTGAATGATTTTCCAAATATTGTAAAACCACCTTGTGCAGACCAAACAGTTAAACATAATGTAGTTCACTATATTGATACTTTTGGACCACCTGTTTGCGCTAAACCACGTCGCATGGCTCCAGACAGGTTAAAAATTGCGAAAATGGAATTTCAGCACATGCTGGATTTAGGCCATATGCGCCCATCCAGCAGTAATTATTCTTCCCCATTGCATATGGTTCCTAAAAAGGAAAGCAATGATTGGCGCCCTGTTGGCGATTTTAGAGCACTAAATGCTCAAACTAAAAAGGATAAATATCCGATTCCTAGCATTCTCGATTTCACAAGTGAACTACATGGGGCAAAAATATTTTCTCACATTGATCTCGTTAAAGCTTTTCACCAAATACCGATTGCTTCCGAGGATATACATAAAACTGCTATTTGTACTCCATTTGGTCTCTTCGAAAGCACTCGGATGCAGTTTGGTTTGTGCAATGCGGCTAGTACTTTTCAAAGATTTATTGATGAAGTTACTCGTGGTTTAAAAGGTGTTTATGCATTTATTGATGATATTTTAATTGCATCTGAAAATATTCAAGAACATACTACTCATCTTCGTGCATTTTTTGAAAGACTTGATTATTATGGCCTAACAATTAAACCTTCAAAGTGTAATTTCGGAGTGGATAGTTTAAAATTTCTTGGATTTCAAGTTTCCAGCGAAGGTATTTCACCCTTTCCTGATCGAGTCGATGCTATTCGAAAGTTTCCTAGACCTAATACTATAACACAATTGCGTAGATTTTTAGGAATGTATAATTTTTATCGTAGATTCATTCCTAAAGCAGCCCACATTTTAGCACCCCTAATAAAATTTTTAGAAGGACACACAAACAAAAAGAAACGTTCTCGTGCATCTAAAAATCCTCAAACCCCTCTTGAATGGACTGAAGAAGCGGAAAATTCATTTATCGCTGCTAAGACAGCATTAGCTGATGCAACTCTTCTTAAGCATCCGATTCCTAGTGCTCCTTTAAGTGTTTGGACCGATGCGTCAAATTTCGCCATTGGCAGTTCCTTGATGCAGCTCTCTAACGGTAACTGGGAACCAATAGCATTTTTATCTTTAAAACTTTCTAAAACTCAACAAAATTGGTCTACTTATGATCGAGAACTTTTAGCTATATATACTTCAATTAAAAAGTTTAGACACATGCTTGAAGGCCGTGAATTTAGCATATATACTGATCAAAAACCTCTAACTTATGCTTTCAAGCAGAAACAGAAAAATGTACCCCACGTCAACTCAGACATCTAGATTATATTTCACAATTTTCTACCGATATTCGCTATGTAATCGGAACAGAAAACAAAGTTGCAGATCCATTATCTAGAATAGAAATTGATGCAATTATAAAACCACCCAGTTTAGATTACAAAAAGTTTGCTCAAACCCAACTTCAGGATAATGAAATTCAATCCTTCCTTCAACCAGATTCTTCTATTAAACTAGAAAAACAATATTTTCCTCTTGAAGATGTTTCTTTGTATTGCGATAAATCACTAGAAACCCCTCGACCTTTCGTCCCTAAAATTCTCAGACAAGTGGAATTTCAAAATTTGCATTTCCTATCTCATCCTGGAATTTCAGCTACTACTAATTTAATTTCTAAGCGTTTCTTTTGGCCAGGAATGAGGAAAGACATTAAAAACAGAGTTCGAGCTTGTGAAAAATGTCAGCGAGCGAAAGTATTCAGACATACCAAAGCTCCACTTAGCACATTTGCTCTACCCGATGCTCGATTTGCACATATTCATATTGATTATATTGGACCATATCCACCATCCAAAGGATATAAATATTGTCTTACTATCATAGATAGGTATACCAGGTGGCCTGAAGTTATTCCTACCGAAAACATGTTGGCAGAAACCACTGCTCGTGCACTTTTAAATGGTTGGATTTCCCGTTTCGCCACACCTGTTACAATTACAACTGATCAAGGAACAAATTTTGAATCTTCTCTAATGAGAGAGCTTACAAACATGTTGGGCAGCCATAGAATCCATTCAGCTTCTTACCATCCCCAAAGTAATGGAATGATAGAACGATTCCACAGGCATCTCAAAAGTGCTATTATTGCCCATGAGGACACTGGTTGGTCCGATATTTTGCCTATCGTATTGTTAGGATTACGTTCAGCAATGAAAAACGATTTAAAAGCAACAAGCTCTCAACTAGTTTATGGTACTACTTTACGTTTACCATCTGATCTCATATCTACAGAATCTCTTCAGATGTCTGTGAACCCCACTTATGTTTCAAAATTAATAACTATGATGAGAGAAAACTTAGCCCAATATCCCCTGTTTCTCACAGTTGTACGAAAAGTTATGTACATCAATCATTAAATTCATTCACACACGTTTTTCTTAGAAATGACAAAATTCGACCCCCTTTAACCCCTCCTTATACTGGACCTCATTTGGTTAAAAGTAGATCCGATAAAAATTTTGTCATTGATATAAATAATAAAAATGTAACTGTCACTATAGACAGATGCAAGCCAGCTTTTGAATTTTCAGAAGACTTTAATTCACAAAAGGAATGTTCAGATTTCGCACCACCTCTCACTAAGCAACAAATTGAAGATAAAACTGTTGTTGATAAAAAATACTAGAACCACACGTTCTGGTAGACATGTACATTTTCCTAAAAGATTGACTTACTAATTCAAAATTTTTCTTAGTATAATTTATATCTCTAATCGTATTGTGTATACATAATTTTTTTGCGTGTGTGTGCAATTTATGTATTTTGCAGTGCTTCATTTTTGTATATATTTTCATGCCGTTCCCTTCGTCACTGGGGGGATACTCTGTAGTGTACTTTCATAATATCGGATCATCATAAATCACCATTAAACATCATATCGGATTCTTACTAACGGTGTAGATTCTTGATCCCTTGCATCTCATTGGTCGGAAGAAATGTCTTCTGGCATTTCTTTGTCCTCCCAGAATTCCCCTCTGACGAAGGGAATATATATATCCGAACATTTTATTTTGATTGTTATGTTGGAAATAAAGTTTATTTTTTATAATCCTGCCATTTTTACTTTACCACTCCAACACACATCCTCCTAAAACGGCATTGGAATACCCGTAAATGTGAGTTTCGATAGGCCACAGTAAGTGTAAGAGACTCAGATTGAATCTGGATGTCGGTTAATAGGAGAGTCCGTGTCGAGTATTAAAGCTTGTATAAGTGTCTCTCTATTCTCTGAGAAGCTTCTTAGAGTATCGAGAGTCTCTGGGTTTATCTTTTAGGTGTCTCTTTAAAGGTGGAATATGCCACGCCTACATTTTTTTGACTTAACCCGTTACCGTCCAGTGATATATTTATAGAACACCTCCCATTCAGAGCTCCCAATGAAAACGATACCTCTTAATTACTTCGTATTGTCATTGCCTGGCTTCCTTACACATGTGGCCATACCCCCAAACGAGATTTGAAGCATTGTTTCCCATAGCAGTCCAGCAGCTAACGTCTGATGTTCGCCATTTTGAAGCTTCAAAGTTCAGCTTTCGATTTTGTATCCAACAGGAAAAAAAATTCAAAGTAAGTTATACTTTTTTCGTGAGTTTTACATTTTCATTACCTCTTTAATTATTCTGGCTTATTTATATTAGAAAAATAACTGTTTTTATTATTAATAAGCAAGTTTAAACATGTTGATCTATAAATAGATCGCTGGGCGTTAGTAGTAACTAATATAATTTTTTTCCCGTTTCATTTCTTAAAGAATGTCTCGGCGTAAAGTGTTTCACACCGCCGAAGAAGCGTTAGAATATATGTTTTCTAAGGAAATACAGTCTGATATAAGTGCTTTACCGCCTGATGTGGATGAGTTAACAGACGAAGAGTATTGTGATGATGATGAAATGACTATTCCATTTGTAAAAGATCTGTCAGGTAATGTAGAAATTTGTGTACCCATGAAAGAAATATAAAATGTATAAAAGACATCCAAAGATATATCGCCGTTGCGTACCTCAAACGGGGAACATATTCTAAGAAAGGCATTGGAAGACCTTAGATGTGATGTCATCAAGATCAAACGTAATTGATTCTGTGCGTTTAGATAGAAAAGACCATGTTATTGAAAAAACAAAACCAAAGAAGATGCCAGTTTCAAAAATGTAAGGGTAGACCTCTTACATTTTGTACAAAATGTAATGTAACCCTTTTGTCGAAATGTTTTCCATTATATCACACTCAACTTTTACAAGTTGATTGTATAAAACTGTAACTTAGTAAGTTTAGATCAGTAAAATAATATTTTCTCTTTTAAATCTCATTAGTTGTTTTTAAATTCACAAAAGTTACATCCCCCCCCCTAAATTTGTATTTTTTTAAATATATAAAACCACAGAAAAGTTACTTGGTCTTTTACTACCATAAGCTCCCAGCGATATATTTATAGATCACCTATTATCTCAGCTGCTAGTTACGGAAAAGGGATACAACTTCATAATTACTCTATTTATGATACATAAAACGTAAATAAAAAATATTTTTCAAAATTTTCGATTTTAAAATAATTTGGGCGTTAACGGGTTAAATATTTATGTCAATCACATTTTTTTTTTAACATAGCCAGGATAACTATTCCACTATTGATGCAAGTTCCCCTCTCGTGGTGGACTTTGGAGCTTGTGGTTGGCGTGGAAACTGTACCGGCCATCTCACTGTCGGTGGAGATCAAGGGCAGTATATAAAAGTTTGTTTTCCCTTAGAACCGGGGTGGGCATTACGTCGATTTTGATCGACCGGTGGACCGCCATTTTGGGGTGACCGCCTGAAGTTTAGCAGACAATAATTGTGTGTGTACCGAAATATTCAAGATTGGCTGACAGTATGCACAGATTTTCTCCTACTGACTATAACGACGAAAACTAACTTAAGATAAAAATGTTTTATTTTTTAATGTACTTTGAATTGTTTGATAATAAATGCCTCATTTGACATTATTACTATGTTTGTATCTCATTTTTTGCTTTAAACATGCTTTTAAAGTGTTATTTTTTTTAGTTTTGTAGGCAAGTGCACATATATATTCCGTATTTATTATTTAGTTATAGTAGGTATTGTAGATTTTTTCCTTACCTCACCATACCCATGACACTGGACAGTGGCGCAAGAGGGACAGAGGGGCAACGTTCGAAAGTCTACCATTCTTGTACCATACCCCAATTCGTAGCCAAACACACACCACACACACACATATATATATATATATATATATATGATTTTGCAGATTATAGGGAAAAACAGTAAAAAAAATAAATTACTGAATAAATAAATAGAATTAATTAATAAGAAAATTACCAATAACAAATATTTCATTAAATTTTCCGTACTATATACATGGTATTATATTCAATCAGGGGAAAAAAATCAAGCGCTATGGGGGAGGGTGCGGATCTGTGGATCCTCCCGCCCCCCCTTGTGTTCACCACTGAAACTGAGTGGATCGCGGCACCTTGAAACAGTAGAAATAGCCCGCACCCTGGAAAAGTCTGCCCACCCCTGCCTTAAAATATAAGCGTCGCGATGTCCAGTCTAGAATACTTCCTCACTCGAAGCTACTTGATTGCTGAGACGTTACTAGTTCGCTAACAGGAAATGGGTACTTTGATAAAGACCGCCACAAACTGTAGCAGAGCACTCTTTGGTGGCACTTTAGCAAATGTAAATTCATGAACGAACAACCAAGTACATTTTATCCACGAATTTGTTTTAATGTAACTGCCCAAATCGAACACACTCTGCTGCACTGCAAATAAAATCTTCACATGTGCATGGATCACTCACTGTGACGCAGCCCGCACTAAGACATGAACCGGTATCGTTCTCTGGGTGGGCACAAAACATTAATGTCCAATTGTGTACACACGTCAGGGTATCTTTTATTTCCCCCACCCCTGCTGTGGAGGGTATTGCAAAAGTGCATATTAAACTTTTTCTTATAGTTTAAAAATTAAAGGATAAAAAGCAAATTATCAGGCATTCTACTTCAAAAAATTAGAAAATCATAGAAAATATAAGTTTTTAATTCTAGCATTTTCTTATATGTATCATTTTTTTTTGGAGGACTTGACATTATACTTTTTTGAATAAACCTTCATCGCGAAAAGAAACATTTAAGTCTTTAAAAAGGTAATGACGTAATTTAAGAAAAATACCCATTATTAAAAACCATCAGCTTTTTTTAAAAATGTGAACAAAAGAAGAAACCTCTCAATTCCCTGTTCATCCCTGTTATTTTATTAATTGTTTTGAGTCAGGCACCTAAAATGTTTAAGCTTTTTTTCTGTTTCTCGGAAAAAGTCTAGCCTTATAGCCTAGATTATGGTTTGTGATGCCAGGTATTAGGTTGTTGTATTCAATCTACCATAGACTCGACAATTTTTTTTTCCATTCTTTCACAAATTTTTTGACTAATTTAGCATTTTTATTAAACGGACTTTTTTTTAAAGTTAGAGATTTCAAAATGTTAGTTTTATCTTTTTATAGACAAATGCAATTTTGAACACTGAATGCATTATTTCCAAACAATGCATTATTTATGCTAGATGAGTACGTCGATAATTGTTTTTTAGTTCATTTAAATATTTTTCAAGAATATTCTTGAAAGAATACTCAAGAATATTTAAAAATACATAATCGCTCAGACTTTTTTTTTATTTTACAGGTGAGAAAACCACGTAACCTTAATTAGGATAAAAGAAATTACTTAAAGAAAATAAATTGTGGAACATTTAGATGTAGTAACATTTTAGTCTGAATAATTTCTGAAATTTTTTTTTGAAAAGGTAGAAATTTATTTATTTTGCTCAAAGTTGATTTCATTTCTTATAATGCTGTTACTTCTATTTTTTGTGCACTTTCATCAAAACGGATTGTTATAATGTAATATGAATTACCTGCAAACTTTTTGAAAATTCCGGAAACTGAATATATTCCTTGTATTTATTTATTTTTATATGGATGTTTTATTTATTTATATAGGCGTATATCTATATTGAATAATATCTATTACAGCATAAAACTACGAATAGATAAAGCTGAAAATTCCATTTTCAGTGCAGGTATTCTGTAAACAAATTAAAATTTCAAAAATGAACTTGTGTTTACAATTTAGGTATCCGATTACGTTCGGAACTTTGACGTTGAAAAAGCTTCTAAATGAATCATTTGTACAATATCATTGTCACCTGAATTAAAATACATATGAGATAGAACTTAAAAGTTCCCGGACTGAGCCAATAGCTTGAAAACAATTTGCAGTAGAGCGACTACGATATGTTTTCTGTGTTACTGCGTTTTCCTCGTTTTCTAAAAAAAGTTTTCCAGAACCACACATCGTCGGTGGCCCCCCATGGCGTTGTATTTTGTAGACGGCTAAATTTGGTAGGCGTGTTTGGGAGAAATTACATTTGTTGAGCAGACAATGGTTATTGAATTTTGTGTATGCTAGAAAGAAAGTGCTACAGAGACTTACGAAATGTTAAAACATGTGTAAGTTTGTGAAACATATTCTCAAACGTAAGCATTTGAGTGAGATTGATGTTTCAGAGTAGACAGGCAAAGTGTCGAAGACATCAAGCACTCGGGACATCAGCAGACTTCCTACATCATTAAAAACATCAGAAAGGTTTCTGCGGCGATGTGTATGAAGAGACTACAAACACTACCGCAAATTTCAGAATCAGTTGGGATATCCGAAGCCACATGTCAACGGATGCTGATTAAGGATTCTAACCTGGAGAGAGTGTCAACACATCGTTTTTCGCGTGTTAATTTTCACCAAAGGGCAATTTGTAGGGAAATAGCAGGAGAAATATGCTCCCTTGTTCACAAAGATCCTTCGCTAATTGGCAGAATTGTTATTGGAAACGAGAAATGGCGTATTTCTATACAAGAGATCATTGACAGCGTTGAAATCGCCACAATCTCCACCCAAGTAGAAATTCCGCCAAGATAACTTTAAGGAAATGCCATACAAGATGTGTTCTTCGATATACAGAGTATTGGGCATTTGGAAATTTTTCTGAAGGAAGCACCCTGAACAAAAATATCTATATAGACATCCTGCATCGTTTACGTGAGTCAATAAAAAAAAAGTGACCAAAACTGTGAACAGTCATAGGCGCTTTTCTACTGTGCATCACTTCTGCTCACCGATCCCTCCTCTTCAATGATATTCTTGCGAAAACAAAAACAACTTTTTTGCTGGATTATCCCTCTCCTTACTCCTATGATCTCGTCCCCTTTGACTTCCGCCAATTTCCTAAGCTGGTACATCAAGTTAATGGTCATCGATTTCAATCTGTAGATGAAGTTAAAAGGTCATCTTGAGCTGAATCAAAGGATATGGCTAAAAATGGTTTCCAAAAATATTTCGATGACCTTACAAGCAATGTCAAAAATATGTTGTTGCGCAATAATCTAATTTCAATGGAAGATGTGTTTCAGCAATTTAATTGGTAATAGATAAGTTAAAGATTCAGTCTCGGAACTTTTGAATCCACATTGCAAACATATATTTCAAAAGTTTAATACTTACCCTTGACAAGAGAACCTTGTGGTTTTTATGAGTTGATTTTCCAAATTTAACTCATTTCACACATTCACCTCCTTTGGCATAATTACCTAAAAATTAATTAATAATTATGACCAAATAGTTTTAACTTAAAAAATAGTAATAGCATGTCAAATGTAATATACGAGATTAAAAGGTAAGTTCATTTGAATACATGTTTAATATTTTTATACATACAGAAAGTTCTTCACACTTTGTGGAAACGATTTTGATAGATAATTTTTATCAATAAATACAGTACTTTTTTGTGAAAATTTGCATCTATCTGATAACCAAAATTCTTGACAATAGCTTTAAATTCAACTTTTCATAAAGGTAAATTTTTCTTAAAACTGTCTCGATAATTTAACTCCATTCTTCTTGAACGTTCCGGACAGTGTTTTTGGATGTCATTTTCCTAATTTTCATTTTAATAAACCGAAAGCACAGTAGTCCATTGGAGAAGCATAGGGAGATTTTATAAGTATTTCACCAAAAAGTACACGTTTCAATCCTGTTTATGATTAATTTTTTTGCTAAATAAAGGGCAGTTGGCTTAGATGTGTGACTAGAGACTTTGCTCAAATGAAGCTCAAGTTTATCATAGTCCTTTCCATATAAGGTTGGAATTTATTCTTCAAAAATTGGTTCTAAAAGATTGTGCTGATAGTAGAGTGAATTAATTTTGGCTTTATTTCTGACGTTTTTATTTTTAATTTGGCATTTAAAGTAAGTCCAGTGACTACCCGGAATCTCTTTGACAAATCTACTGTTCACTGACGAGACATTTTATACGGTCATTATCGTCAGTTGAGCAATAGGAAATTGATCTTCTCTTACTACAGTCAATTAAATATACCCATGCTTCATCAAGTGGTATCTCAAGTTTCCGTTTCCTACCAGTTAGGAGTTTTTAGCGCGTTTTTCACGTAGTGGAACAAAAGCACTATTATGACGCAAATTTCGTCTTTGTCTTCGTTCCATATTTTGTTGTACCTTTTTCTCAACCAATAAGCAACCAATTGACCTTGGGTTTTCGTCATTTGGTCGCATTTGTGCCCTAGATGAATCGAATCAGATTTAAATTTTCCCATAGTTTTCCGGAATTTTCCTACAAATTTTCCTGAATTTCGCTAGTTTATAACAAAATTTTCTCAAATTTTACCTAGTAAATTTATTGTTTGCAAAAAGTTTTTTTAAAAAAAAATCTACCTGCAATTTGGAGGAAATCTTCACAAAAATGAGGAAATCTTCACAAAAAAAGTTCAGAAAACAAGTATAAAAGACACTGATTTTACTTTTTAAATTTAATTCTTTTTTTAAACAGAAAAGTGATAATATATATAGTGTGAAGTGAAAATAATTTTTTTTCAAAACTAAAAGTGAGAAATTTTTTTTGAAACCTGAAAATGTAAAGGAAAAGAACAATAGTAGTACATTTAGAGGAGTGGTACAGTACTACTTTCTGTTAGTAAAAAGTTCATTAGTTGCATTATTGTAAAATACAACATGTGAAAAACGCGCTAAAATTGCTTGGCTATGCCAGTGATTGATATCTTGTTTAAACAAATTTTTACAATTATCTTCTCATTCAGCAATATGCTTTAGAAAAGGAGACGAAATTTAGGCTTAAATATCTTTCATAACTTTAAATCTTTATGAATGATTTTAACTATTGTTCCTGTAGACATTTCTATTTTCGATATAATGAACCTTGAGCCAGAAGACTTTCTTTTAAGCTTAGAGACTTCACTTCCTTGAACAGTCTTAGGATGAAGCTTCGTGTTCATGTTTTCATTTTTACTTCTGTTAGACGCGTTTTCCTTTTCAAATTTAATATATTAAAATACCTTTGATTGAAATGCAATGACGTAGATTTTTACATCATTTTTTAATTTGTTGGTTCGAATATTTCTCCTTGGAATGCCTAATTACGTAACCTTCGAGCCTTATATTATTTTTAGCAGTCATTTTTAAAATATTTTTTTTTATTTTACATTCCAATGAAAGAAAATCTTAGCAGACAATTAATCTGAAGGTGCAAAAGGTTTACCTAAAAATGCAAAGGAGAAAATGAATCACAAAAACTTTTTTATAAAGTGTGAAGGACCTTCTGTATTAGTATCAAATTCTATCACTGTTAAAGATGATGGTTTCATGGTCTAATTCTGAGAAAATACAAACTTACGAAAAGTACTAAGTAACAATAAAATATAGTTTCTAGGATTTAAAATGAATATAAAGTTACAAGTTTCTTCACACGAATAATCTATCTAAATGTATCTTTTTTAAAAACATCAAATTTATTTTTTTTATAAATTACTTTTTTAGTAAGTCCAGATCTTAAGTAATCAAATTATAGCTGTGAAGGGGGGGGGGGCGAAGTAACAAATAGAAAGTTTTTTTGCATTTGATCCTTCAGTTGAACGTCTGCAATATTTTATAATATAAGGAAACCTTAAAAATACAACTGTTTAAATGATGCTAGGGAATCTCTACATCATTTAAAATGATGGGGAATCATAACATGTAACATGCCATGAATGGAGAACCCTAATGATGTAACCCTAATGATGTAGGCAATCTACATCATTAGGGTTCCCCATTCATGGCATGTTACATGTTGAAGATAATGATGTAGGCAATCTACATCATTAGGGTTATATGTTATTAATTTGGTTTATGTTTAAAAAGCTTCTAAATAGAAAAATGATTGCTTAGAAACTTGTTAGCATTATTTTTAGGTTGAAAAGAAAACACTCGAATAGATAAAGAAACGTTTTAATCTGAACTAATATCTAACAAAACTGTTACAAAATATTTTTCAGAAATCTGAGTGAGTAAAAAAAAAATAATGTAATGTATGTTTACTTCCTTTTATTATTTTTACATAGTTAAGGAAAACGTTATCTTGCGGCTTTTAACTGCTGAAATTTCACTCACAAAACATTTAAGCAAGTACTTATCTTCACTCCAAGTATTTAACTGTATTTTAGGTTGACTTTGATATATAAAGAAAATTATCATTTATCTAAATAGGAAAAATTACTTTACAAAAATTTAAAATCAGTAGACATTTTTAATGTTTATATTAAATAAATTATACGTATACAATCAAAACTTTTTCCTGAACTTTATATGTGATTTTTTAACGTATAGTACAAAAAGTGTCCATTCAATGTATATTATTAAAATATATTAAATACATAATTCATTAAGAAAATAACATATGGCGGTCAAAAAAACATTAAAAATAAAAAAAGGAACTAATAAGTTGTACGTCTAATATTATAAATGCTTATCACACTATGCACCACTATATTTTACATCCTCTCACATTACAAAAAATATATTAATATTACTTTACCACTCCCATTGACTGATAATCGTACCGTTTTGAGTACGTTCCTCTTGACCTTTAAGACCAGAATACTTTCACAAAGCGTGATTTAAATATAAATTTATATTATATTTTTCATTTGGAAACATACATTTTTATGTGCATTTCCTTTAAACAAATTTTAAAAAAAACATTTAAAATTTTTTCTTGTTTAAAAAATAAAATTAAGATTAAATGGTGACGGTTTTTTTATGTAATCCAGCTTAGGGATTTTCTAGGTGGTCTCTAATATCTTAAAAAAATCAGTATAAACTGATGTTTTTAAAAAATGAAACACCATTAAAGAATCATCAAAATTAAATGAAATTTAGTGCAAAAACGACTTGTATTAGTAAAAATAAATGACGAAATTTTCAAAGTAAAAAATATATATATATATATATTAAGTGTCCGAAATCAGTATTTTTTGTAGCCACCACGCACTTCAATAACTGCTGCTATACGACGAGGCATGGAGTCAAACAGATTTTGAATGTCTGCTTGTGGAAGAGAATTCTATATTGCTTGTATGCGCAGCAAATTTCGTCTTTTGCAGCTGCAGGACACGGATCCCGAGCGAAACGCCAACCAACCAAATCTCACACGCGCTCAATAAGCCATTAATTTATCGAATAAGCAGGCCAAGAGGAAGAAGTTGCATGAGTTGGGCTGAACAGAAGTCTCGAACAGTCTTTGCAACGTGTGGCCGTACATTATCCTGCTGAAAGATAGCTCCAGGGATGCCTTGAGTGAGTGAGGGAATAGTAACGTCGCACTGTTTAGCAACACGAGGGCATTTGACGACGGTCGGCGTAATTTTGAACCATGGTCAAGTGACGCGGGCTGACACCTGAGCTGGCACCACCCTCTCCTAACTACCGCACCACACCAACGGGAGGACGTTTGAGCTATCGACAGATTTAACGTGCATCGCTCACCTACACGGCGGGTCTTTAGTGGTGCTGGGATCGAACTCATGACACGCTAGCCATGATCCGATACCTAGACCACTTGGCTACCGCGGCCACCAGGGATGCCTCGAAGGAAGGGATGACGTCATTCTGTAGCACTTCACGGACGTACCTGTTGCTATTGAGATTGCCCCCAATTCGTAGCAAATTGGATCGTACATAATACGAAATCGCACCCCAAACCTTATCTCCGGGTGTTAGGCCACTATATCGTTTGATAACGCTTTCAGGAAGGCAGCATTCAACGGCATTGCGTACAAGAATGGTTCCATAAATTGAAGCGTGATTCATCTGAAAAGACAACTTGGTGCCTTTCATCTTAGCAGGCTCTGACTCATGAACCCATTGCAGACGCAGCCGTCTATAGTTTACCGTGAAGGGATTCCTGTATAGAGACACCCTTGCACGCAATCCACGGTGCAGCAGACGTCAACGAATTGACGATTCCGACATTATTACACCTGTGGAAGTAGACCAAAGTGCTGTCAACAACCTGGAGGAAGCTGTACAGCCATTCACCGCCATGCGGACAGGTTTGCGCCGTACGCTGACGTCACCTTCCATCGCCACTGCCAGTTTTTCAAATTGTTCGGTGGTCGTCGGTCTATTGCTTAATAAGCATTTGGTAAAATTTGCAAAATATATTAAAATGTTCTTTTGGATGGTCACGTATTAAAGTTTTTTTTCAAAATGGTTTATATTTATATATGTATATGCGTGGAATGTAGAACAAAGTTTGAAGTTGTTATTTTATATTTATACAATAAAACAACTTCATAACAGTAATTTTTCAACCTAAAAAAGTAAATTTTACCCCATTTTATTAAAATATGCAAATGGTAAATTTGCAACGTATTTAGTATTCCATAGAAAAACGGAGTTCTTCAGAATTTCTGTATTGAACAAAGCGTTTTTGTAGAACGCTGGATTTCTAAATAAGAAGTTTCTATTTTCCCGTATCTGTGATGGATTTTTTTTCTTAAACTCGAGTTTCCATTACAGTTTTGCTTAAATTTTTTGTTAGGAACACTAAGAGTTCCATAGCATGAAATGGTTCATTGTATTTATCTTTTACGCTGAATAGGCTCAAACTGGGATAGACTTAACTATGCTTGCATAGTAAGCTAAGTAACGGGTCTATTTTGACCAATGAGGTTGAATTAAACTGAAGAAGAGTTCCAAGAACGATTTACCTAATGGGTCCCCTCCTACCTTCCAGCGCTGTCAAAAAAATCCGCTTACGTCATAGATCATGATGTTATAGATTTCTCTAGTAATTTCCAGAAGCATCCATACGGTCACTAAGTCACCAAATTTGATTGCTTAAATGGCCAACTTGGCTGTATCACTAATATTTAGCCTCCACTGAAAAACCATTATACTGTAAAGTACGGCGTTGATAACGAATATTACAATTTTATCTGTCTATTTATAAAAAAAAGTTTTTCATGGTGCTGTAATAAATTTATTTACATATCTCATACACGAGAATAGTAATAAAAATGCAGTAAGTTCTGTTAAATATTATAATTACCATTTGGCAATAAGGCGCAGTTTTCAGCACAAGCAACTATTTAAAGTTCAAAGATTAACACAATATTCCATCAGAAATGATTACCTGGAAATTGAGGGTGTGCGTTTGTATTATTTGCGATTGAACTAAGCACAATTGAGAACAACATAGATGTAAGAATTGATAGACCATGCACAAAACTATGTATAAAAGCATGTCTATATATATTTTTTTCTTGATGTACTTAATACATGTAAATTATAGTTTTACAATTTGATCTACGGGGGATATGGACAGTTGTATAATTTTTAAAATGGAGGTTGGTCCATTTTTACACGCGCATTACGGGGTGTTCCCTAGTGAATGTAAAAAAAAACATGGCTTGAAAGCATCAATTATTAATAAATGCTTTCAATTAACTTTTCCTTGGGATTTTTTAAATAAAAGTTGTCTTTCTTACGTTCCGATTTGATATTGGAAATTTCATTGATTACTCTATCATACTCTATACTTGAGTTATACGTAGAATTTTCAGGATGGGAAAATGGAGATATTTCATTTATATTTTAATTTATTTCAGGGATTGTGGAAACCTTTGAGCTGTTGTGTGCCGAACCAAGCTACCAATGTGATTCAGCGTGCCACACAGTAGGGTACTTTTTAAACAATTCGATTCTCTTGATAATGCATGCAGAGTTATAGAACAGAGGTTGATAATATAGATTTACAGTTTTATATTATATTCATTTTGCATGATTTAAAGATAGTTCATCTTAACATAAAAATAAACAGCATGGAATATAACAATTTCTACAACATAAATAAATAAATAATTAAATTGTATAATATTATGTATTTTTTAAACATACTTATTAAAGTACGATATAGATAACACAAAGTATAAGTATTGCTCTCATTATAGTTAAATAAAAATAAATAAAAACTTTAATGCAAAACAAGTGCTTGCACCGCTTTGCTTTCATATCTCAAAAGCAGGTTATAATTCGTGACTTTCAATTTCCCACGATTCTGATCATTCAGTTGTTGAACAATTTATTGGTGGACTCGAAATATTTTTCATATAAAAAAAAAGTTTTTATTTAGATATGTAGAACCAAAAGTTGAATGCAGAGTATAAATGCAATTCTCTCTCATGAAACAATTGTATCTCTCCAGCAATGACATTCAATAATTTATAAAAAAGATTGTACATTTATCATTAGATTTATCTTTTATATTCTTTCTTAATTCCGTAAATGTCCATAATTCTGAAGATGTTTGTCAAAAAAGGTTTTACAAATTTATCAACATCCATCCACTCAAAAATTGACAAATTTTTAGAGTTGTGCAGAGTGCCACTGAGAATTTACCACGTGTATCACACATGCCATAGGCTACTGACCACTGATCTATATAAAATATGAAGTGGTAAAAGTTACAAAACATTTTTAAGCATTTAATGTGTTATCTGCAATGTTTGTTTGTTAGTTGGTATTTATTTCGAAACATAACTTAACAGAGACAATTTTTAATTTCTGCGAATACTCGTGTTGTTTATTTATACATGCAGCAGCATATTCATACCTCGTTAAACTAATTGGGTAGTTACTCATTGATAAACAAAAAACATATCAGGGCTAATTTAAATAGATAACTGATTTACTTTCTTAGATTTCTTTGTGCGTACTTAAGCATGTATTTCTAGATAATGAGGTGATTAGACATTTACAACGAGTGTGTTTTCAAACTGTGATTTTTTTTCTTCAGTATCCGATATTTTTTAATGAGCTGATACATTTGTTGAGCTAACATATCTTACAAAAATAATCCTTCAAGTAAAAAAAAATGTTGTTATATATATATATATATACTAGATACATTTAACAATAGACAACTGAAGTTGTTATCTAATAATGTGAGTTGATGAGAACTCCAATTATGGTGTAAGATTTCCTGAAAAAATATTCAAAGTAATATTCGTATTATATTGACTTCGTAAATAAATTCTATTCACTATCATTTTTAACTAATAAATAATTAAACCACAAAAATATGAAGTTATTTTTAAATCCCTTCTTATCTGTAATTGTTTTGTGTTGAATTAAACAATAGTTTCATGAGTTTTGTTTATGATATTTAGTGCTGGTGTAATTATTCAATTTACACACGGATAAGCAAAATATTTTTGACGGGATAAATATGCGGTTGTTGAACTAATTCTCTTGGGGAAATTATTCTGCTGGTTGAGTCTAAAACCACTTTTCGTGGAGATAGTTTCATTTTATGCTAATGTAAATGTTATTTAAACCCTGGTAATGGGCGTGTTAAAGTTAATCGAGGACTGTGAATCCCGAGTAGTAGATTATAGATGATATTAGATTAAGTTAGATTAATTTAGTTAAGATTGATAATTCCCATTCGGAGAAGTGGAAATACTAGAGAAGTTGATTTAAAGAAAACTATAGCAGTTTATAGGAAAGAGCTGACACGTGATTTACAAGCGGATCTAGAGATAAGTGTATTTTTTATAATCTTATAAGCTTAGATAATGATTGCACCAAGGTTGTTTAATTAATCATAAAGTGATCACAAATTGGTTAATCTAAAATAAAAATATAAACTTTTACAACTATGTCTGCTTCTTCAAAGACCCGTACTACACTCGTAACCTCCGGGTGGTACCATATTGATAGCAAAGATGTAAGTGATGGTTATACGAAGACAAAAATTTAGAGGAATATGAAATATTGTATGACGATGAAACGATAAATACTTTACCGGGACTGTATATAAATGAACTATTCTTAGCAGAAAAATGTAGGGAGTTCATATCACAATTCAGGGATAGTACACGTTGAAGCTCTTCTTGATTATTTCGAACAGTTATAAATAGAATGGGGTAACGGTGATATAGGAAGAGAAACAATATAGGCTTATGAATTAAGTACATATACTTTATATGTAATATGTGTGTAATGGCATATTTCAATTTTCTTGAAGTATTTACTGTAATTCACTATTGCTTCCTCAAAGCCTCGCATGGAGCTTAAGTTTTTATTACGTAGTTTCCTAACGGAAAACACAAACTTAAACTACAAATTTAGTTCTTAACAAAAGAGCCGCGTCTGAAAATTTTGTGGTGAGATGAATTCAATTTTGCGTCGATCTTCGGATCCGATCGAGTACGATATAAGACCAAGAAATCATGCAATTGCAGAAAGTTCTAGGTACTTTGGGTATGGGAATATTGACACTAAATATTTCGGAAGACAGAAAACGATCGCTTGTATCCATCGTAAGCTTTCTTTTAATGTATTTGATTGCTATTTTAACACACCTTTATAAGCCTTACTTTCATGTAACGGAATATTAGAACTCAATTTCTACCCACTTTAAAAGGTTAGATTGATTCAAAATTTTGCTCACTTCTCCAGAACCGATTACAATACAATAATTTAATAATTTTGTCCATTGTCCTGATCCGGATCATCAGGATTAACAATTTCGCATTTTCAGATCCCATCCTTATCTGACGACTAATATCAGATCCGATTTCCAGATTTAACGACTAAAATAGTAAGTTACATCTTAGTTTAATTAACTATAAAAGGGTGTTTTTTAGTTTATTTTAACTATATTTTTATGTAGAAGTGTGTACGCTTGTTCGTACAATTTATGGTTAAGAATAATGATAATCTAAAGTATAGGATGTTAAAATAAAGAGACTAAAGCAGTCACCTCTTTAATTATTTATGTAAAAAAATTACCAAACGCTCCAAAATACTGAGAAATTTTTTCCCAAGACTTAATTACTGGAAATAAATTAAAGTAAATGGGGTACTACATTGTGCATTTTCATTTTTCAAGATTTATATCCTCAGAATACATTACCTTAAAATCCGGCGTATAATGCGCACCGCAATATAAAGAGCATATACACTTTAGAGCTGCAATTTTTAGTTTTGAGGTATATTCTCCGTAAAACATTCACCCCTTTTTTTGGAAAAAAATCTGAAGTGTACAAATTAAATGCTCTTATGTCTAATATCCGACTATCCTGATTACCCCGATATTATCCAAGGTTTTTGAAAAAAATATTATATTTCTAGAAATACAACCTATTAAGTTCATAAGAAATGTCATTTTGTAAAAAAATAAACAGTATTCCGATACATGTAGAAGTCTAGTTTTTTCTATGCTGATCTTTTTTTTTTTCATTTTTAAAATTTTTATACCCGGCGTATAACGCGCACCTGTTAAATTCGATCTTTTTTTTTTAATGTGAAATGTGCGCGTTAAGGTGTCCGACAAATTGCGCATTTTTTTTTTTAAATGGAGGTATGGGGATTTTTTTGTGGTTTTTAGATTTGCTTTTTCATTTTTAAGAAAAAAATATGCTAAAATCAAGAAGAGGAAAATAAATTATTATTACTAAAATGCAAAAAAATGGTATACATTTACAAAAAAGAACATAAACGGGGCCCATTCTGTACCAAAAGTTTATGAAGAAACTTTCAACTCTGAGGTGTTGCTACGGTACTAGTTTTTGAAATGACATTCAGCATAAGATGTATTTTAATTTTTACAAAAACTGGAGCACTTTGTCTTAGTTATTACACGAAATTGCTTAAAAAAAGCAGTGGTTATATTACATAAGGGACTGCAAATTTTGTAATAAAACGATGATTGTTAAATCTGAAGGTTTAAACACTTCTACTATTATACAGAACATATACAAAAAAATTCCAGTTAATTATTTTCAAAACTATTTCAGCAATCGCTATCCCCTTTTGAGCATTTTCAACAACAACAAAAAATATTTCGAGTAAAACGAGTTTTAAATTATGAGATCTTGCTTAAAATAATGGCATCTGCTTTTCCTAAAACACTTGTACTTTTTGTTCTATTGAACGGAAAATAATAAACTTGTCATTTTTATAAAGCTAATAAGAGGGCCTATAAAATAATGTCATAAAAATTTGTCAATTTATGGCAAAATTCATAATTTTAGGGTAGTCGGATACATTAAGATTTTACGGTATTTTTTTTTAAAAGTAAGTTGTAATTTAATAAGTATTCGGCAGTGAATTCATGATTATTTTCTGACAACCACGCTTTGAAGAATGTGTGATTTAATTAACGAGCACTTTCACGAATATTTAGCACACAGAAGACAATGTTTGAATAATTTAGGATGGCACAGTCGATGAAGATTGTATTCTCAAGAAAGTATGATGAAAAGGAAAATAGTTTTGCCGTTTAATAAGTTGTATTCCGTGAAACCTTTTCGTTGACAAAACCATATTATTAAGGCCCTAAGAGCAAACACGATGAATGTTAATGAGTCATTAGTATTGAGGTAAAGCATACCAATATTTCTTTGAAATATAAATAAGTAAATAACAATCAATAAAGTTTAGCATGAAATTACAAGTATTAAGTTAACTAAATTAACCAAAAAAAAAATATGATGCACAAATTGATTGCTAGAAGCCTAACATGATTAAAGTACGTATTAAACATCTTTCATGTCCTTATTATCGAAAATGATGAACTAATTTTTTTTAAAAGTGAATGTTTTACTCTACTATATTATTATTTACAGGGTAGCGTTTCTCAAACTGTGGGGCACATCCCATTAGGGGAGTGCTGTAATCCTACCAGGAGGATGCGAGCGTATCGAAAAGTCGAAAATAAAGCATTAAAAAAAGTACTTCAATTTTACAAATCAAATAGCAATTCAAAATCACAAAATATACATTCAAAATCAAATCAAAATATACATTCTGAGATAATAAAAAATTATAAATGCATATTTTTGTGCATGTATTGTGTTAATGTGTATTTAAAGATACACATTTTCAATGATATAATATACTTATAAATGTATCGGTACTGCACAATATAGTTGATAATTAATTTAACATTACTAAGTCAAAAACAAGTTTAATAAATAATACTG
Source organism: Trichonephila clavata (assembly GCA_019973975.1). Classification (NCBI taxonomy): domain Eukaryota; kingdom Metazoa; phylum Arthropoda; class Arachnida; order Araneae; family Nephilidae; genus Trichonephila; species Trichonephila clavata. Next base: position 23,610 of record BMAO01004913.1, read on the forward strand.
ACCCCACGGGCTTATATGTAATTCTATGCAACATTTAGTATTTATCTTGATAATTTATATAGCTTATAATTAAAGTCGTATTGTAGCTTTTTTTAGCATCAAAGTATGTAATTACTGAATTCAATGCATTCAAATTGTACGGAAGGGGGCACCCGGAAAATTAATGATTTAAGTTTGTGTCACAAACATTGAAAGTTTGAAAAACACTGATACAAAGTGATTTAAAAAGATATACACTTCCCAGATGTTTTAAAACTGTAAGAGTCAAAGACAGGTACCCCTCGGCAAACTATGTGGCATTTGCGTTTATAAAATTTGTGTCTAACACCTGATGGAAATGACATACGCAATATTTAACGAATCATGTGTCTAATCAGTTGAAATGGCAGTGTCTGCAGAGAAGACTTTTTGTGTCCTTGAATTTAACAAAATGTAATCCGCAACTGCTCTGTAGCGGCACTTTCGATCACAATTCATAAAAGAATCTCCGGTTAGAAAATCTATCCAAAAATCTGAGAAATTTAAAACTGCAAGCTATTTGTTCAAAAGTAAAATTCGAGGACGATGTTGAAACAGCGCGTATCACAGCTACTATTGATATACTCTAAACCTTAACACACGTTTGGTAGGAAATGGATTAACGACGCGGTGTGTATCGTGTGACAAGGGGTTCAAACATAGAGTATCTGTGACTGTCCCTAACAAAACTTCAAATAGTTCCAAACAATTTTGTGGAATTTATTGGAGGAATATATATAATATATTACATTGTTCGTTTGTAGTGCACTGCAACTGAATTTTTTTTTATGAATAACCCTATAGCTGTGCTTCTCAAAGTTTCATTGTTTGCGGCCCAATATTCAATCATAATTTTCCTCGCACCCCCTCTATACATTAACATTGTATTTAATTTAATAATACTATACTTTGACGCTACAATTAACATCTGAATACAACCTCTTAAGTGCCACCGGCGTATATAAATGCCGCACTAAACCAAAGCGTTAAATACCCCAGACGTTTTTCTAAAGTACGATCATTTCTGTGCACTGCTATCCATAAAATTATTTGGAAGGCTTTGGAATGCCATAAAAGGACCTTGATAGTGCTTGCGAAGAATTTACTTATTTCAGAGGATCTGTTTACTTATTCTTCCTCCTCCCCAATGCATCACATACGCCCGCCTACGTAGGAAACGGTATCATCGGGGAGCGAATCACGAAACCTTCAATCAGCAGTTGAGCTATTAATTATAAACCTTACAAATTTTCAAGATAAGTGTTAATTTTTATATATAATTTTATATGACAAGCCCATTGGGTCATGAGTAATCATTAATGTTGTTTCTATATAACTTAGTATTGTTATAAATTCATTACAAATACATTGTGCAGTACCGAATTATTTAAGTATATTATATCAGTGTAAATGTGTATTTTGTTAATTTTTTTTTGTTATGCCAGACTGTATTTTGTTTCGCTTCTTTTCAGTAACTAAATTAGTTTTTTAAAACCTTTTGTTTTAAATTTTTCATATGCTAGCGCCCCCTCGGATAATTATCACGCCCCCAAGGGGGCATGCCCCACAGTTTGAGAAACGCTGTCCTATAGCTATGAGAAATAGTAGCTATCAGATAAAAGTACTATACTACACGAATTAATTGAGACAAATGGTTAAAAAAACGACATTTTCTAAAACTGTAGCTTTTAATCATTGCATACCGTAACTAGACATAAATATCTCTATATTAGTACTAAGTATGTCTTCCTATAGCAGAAATACCCTCTTCAACTCGTCTTGGTATTGATTCCATTAGTACAGCGCACATGTTCTCAACTTCATCATCTTAGAACCACACTTCTATAGCACTTTTCATCATTGGTTCTTTTGTCATGCAACTCATCTTAGTTAAACGATTCTTGAGGATATGTCATCCATTTTTAATAAGGCATAGAGGTCTGGTTAATTACTAGGACAATTAATTACTCTTATTATATTTTCCCATATAAAAGTCTGGAGCAATATCGAATTGTGACAGGTATCCACGTTATGATGAAATGTTTCCAAGGATGAAATAATTCTACTGAGTATTATTTCTATGTATTTGACACAATTCATCATGCCTTTAAAAGGAACTAAGCTTCCATTGCCCTTTGTTGTGAAAAAATCCCAAAACATCTGTTTAGAAGGGTGTTTTACAATCTGTTAGATATGATCTGACAGCAAAGTTTCAACTGCACTTCTTTTTACTGCATTTGATTTGTATCTCTGCACAAATAAATGCATTGCATCACTAAAAATCATCTAGTCAGACGTTTTGCCCTATGCTTATCATTTTCCCTCATTTTCTGAGTTAGAAATTATATTTTCCTCGGACTTGCTGTCTTGCAGCAAACTTCCAGAACCATTTTCTGAACAGTTGTGGAACTCACTCCAATACAATGATTAAATCAATCCCTTGAAAGTTATTTGCTTGTCTTACATGAAATTATTTTGATATTTCTTATTAGAATTTTATCAGTTTTTGACATAATTTTTTTTTGTTTGAGCCCTTATTTTCCTTTTTTTTCGGGAAACGATGATCAGGAATATTGAAATATTCTTAAAATTCTTGTGACACTCTTGATTTGTCTATATCAAATACCGTAACTATGTCTCTCACAGTCATAGAAGTGGGTCCATTAAGAGCGGTTATTTTAGAACGCTTCCTCGGAGTAATATCCATCTCTGAACAAGCAAAAGTAACACATGTTATGTGGAATATAAAATTATAACACTGAAAGGCTTAAAGCTGAACTACTAATGTACTAAAACCAATCAAATGAGTAAATTATGGCCAAAGTCGGTGCGCCATTACTTCTGAGCAAATATAACTGTTTTGAGGCAGTTCGGGGTGTAACTGGTAATCACATACCAACTCAGACAAGAAAAAAATATCCGAATAAATTAGAACAATATTATAAGTTAAAAATGTGATTTTAAACAAAAAAAAACAATAAAAAGTGTTATAAGTTTTATTTATACATTCTATTAAGAAAACGGCATCTTTAATATTTAGAAAAATACGTATTATTTTTTGCTAATATTTATTTTTTGTATATACTTATATTTGAATATTGAGGCATTACATTACTTCTTTTAATCTCAAACACTTTTGTTTGATAGTTTACTCTGCTGCCATTGCATAATTTTTACGTTTGTAACAACTAATTTATTGTGAAAATAAAAATCTTTGCCCCATGACGATTTTTATTTCTCTTAGTTGTTTGGCCAAAACTCAAATTGAAAGATTTATCGATCAACAGAAGTCATTTTCTAACACCACTCCTTTTCTCCATCTTTATCTATTCTTACCGCTATCTAAGTCTAGTAGGATCTTCTGGGAAATAAATTAAACTCTTTAATTTTTCTCGTGTTTTCTATAGAAGTGGTTTTTTCCCCTTCCTTTCCTTTGGGAAGGAGAAGTTCATTTAAGGGGCTCATTACATATATAAAGATATTGGCAAAATTGATTTGACAGCGTTGTTACCATATTTGATTTAAATACTATAAATGTAGAAGTGGTGTTCTTAGAAATTGTATAAATAATTTTATGAATGACATTTTTATCATTAGAAATTGTAGTAAAATAAATTTAAGCTTTTCACAATTAGGTAAAAGAATTATATTCTACTAAGTATAACATAACGAAAATTATGTCTTTTAACCACTTTCTTTTAGTTCAACCCCTTTGTGGCACTATTAAAGCTTGAAATTTTTTTTGAACACACACACAATTATATTTTTCCTACTCTCCATATCGTAGAACATCTGTTCCGGATATAGGTAGCTTCGATTGAAAATAATTGTTGTTCGTCTGTATAAAAGCAATCATCTCTATTGTGCAACTCATCCAATATTTACAGGCATAAATTAAAAGAGATCGAAATGAATTCTAACGCATGTTTCTATATATAAAAGCGTTTTTTACGAGTATATTTTTTGGGAAACGCGTAATTTTACTATTCGGAAAGAAGAGATTTATTTATGCAATAAATTTTGCTTCATCTAATTTATTTTATCACGATTTTTAAGTAAAACAGAGCTCCTGAACTTGAACTTTCATTTAGTAAAATGAACAAAAGTTTCGGCACGCTGTACATTTGATTCCAAAATTACTAAATAGACTAGAATATCATTGGCAAAATACCAAACGGGACATATTCAAATATTTTATTCTAAAATAATTTTTTTTAAAAAGTGCATGTGTTTATGATTACATGATACATGTGAAAACTTTTAATTTTCTAATTTGAATATGTATATATATGTACATATATACTAGCTGATTTGCTCGTTCTTTGCACGGGTGAATTAAAAAGTTGAACAATACAGATTAAAGGATAAAGCCTTTTTGCAAATTAAACAACAACAAAAAAACTTTTTGCATATCTCAGCTGAACAAAAAAAAAACATATTTGTTAAGTTTAAAGTCTGAAAATCTAACGGCTGATAAAAATGATTATTTTTTTTATAACGCCCCGTAACTTTTTTGTGGGTCCATTTTTGAAAACACCTTTCTAAGCTAATCTCTACTTAGCAAAAGTAACACGTTGTTGCACATTTTGTGGAATGAACGCTTAAAATAGTATACATAATTGATATCAGGATGTGTTATATGTTAATATTACTTTCTGTTGCATTTGTTTTATGTTAAAATTACAATATTCGCAAGCAACGCCATTCTTTACATTATAATGGCGATTCAATGGAAACATAGCGAAATGTTGGCGATAGCACTTAGTTGGCATCACTTTTGGCGACCACTTTGGCAAATTGGCAATTAATTGAACGGTGCAGAAATTTCTTTGCTGTATCACCAGTTGGTGGGGAGCTTCAACAAAAAAGATAACATAAAAACCTCGGATTAATTGTGTTGAAGTGAAGATATTTCATATATACAAATATCCCGGTCACTCAATGAAGTTGAGTGGAGATGTGCAACAGGATAATAATATTTAAATGAATAAAATATGATTTCACGGGAAGAAGTGAGCATGAATATTTACATAAGAGAAAACACTTTACAAAAAAAGTTTTCAGCGTTACCAAACTGAGCGTGATTCGTGCCAAATGGAGCTGAGTAAACACACAGCCACTTCATTTACAATCACTCTGCTACACAAATGCTCCTAAAGAAGTTTTATCACTTGAAAAAGCAGGATAACTCTAAAATATTTTTTTCTTTTTGAGATTCTCACTCTAGTCATTATTCTAACTGAAAGCTTATCCAAACGATTTGGGACATTAAGAATTATAAACAAAAAACAAGTTATTGCATTAAAGTGTATGGGTAAAGCAAACGAGTTAAGATTTTTAGGCTCTAGATTATTTATGTTATAATTGGCAAAACACACAAAAAGTACGAGGGGTGATTGATAAGTAAGATCTTCAATAATATAAAGTAAATTTCTGACCAGTTAATATAATAACAGATATATCAGAATGAAGGAAATATATCACTCTTACACTTTGTAAATTCGTTTCTCAACATAGTTATTAGTAACAGCTACACATTTGTTCAATCGTTCTAGCCATTTCTTCATTCCAACCGTGAAGAAAGATTCTGGTTGGCTGCGTATCCATTTGCGTACGGCTGCCTGAACCTTGGCATCCTGAATTCATCATTATGACCCAGAAAACAAGAGGCAATCCATGGAATATCTCCATCCTGGTTCACCGAGTGTCAAGAAATTTAGCACTTTAATGTCAGCAACAAAAGTCCTGCTCTCCTTTTTTGGCATACAAGTGATGAGCTCTATACGGAATTTTTGACTAAATGATTGGCGGTGAATTCCGAAAGGTACTGTGCAACATTACGATCACTCAAGTAACGCATTCACAGAATCAAACCTAAAAAAAATGTCTTTCTCTCATCGCGACAATGCAAGTCCACTTTGCAGTGCACAACCACAGGACGTGATGGGAAAACTGAAATTCAGAATGGTTCAACAACCTTCTTACAGCCCAGATTTGACGCCGTTGGACTTTTGGTTGTTCCCAAAATAAAAAGAGACCTTGAAAGATCGAAGTTTTTCAACAGATATCGAAGTTCAGGTAGCCGTGCTCAAATGAATACGCAGCCAACCAGAACATTTCTTCATCGATATAATGAAGAAATGGATAGAACAATTGAACAAATGTGTAGCTGTTAGTGTGAGAAATGAGTTTTATAATATATAAGAATAATGCATTTCCTTTTCATACTGATACCTCGGTTACTATATATTTTACCTTGTCGTAAACTTACTTTATACTATTGGTCACCTTACTTATCAATCACCTCTCTTAACTCACTTCTATAGCTATCCCTACTTCTTATACATTGTATTTTATGTACACATGAATTCATATGTCTGCTTATTTGTAATATCGGTATACTTGCTCTGTAAACATGTTATTACAAACGCCCATATCTTTGTCAAAACATGTTTTATTGCTAGAATCAGGATCAAGCTAATCTACTTGGAAAGACTTATCATCGAAAATACTAAAACAAACATATGCATATTTACACGCAAAGCAAATTTAAATTTGTAGTTTTACTTACGTCGTAACAATAATATAAATTTTTTACAATATGGGCATGGACTTCATCCTAAAGGGATCCTCTTCTCCCGCTACCACCCTCTGAAGAGATTAGTGCCCACTGAGAGGAAGTGCTGTTCCTGTTGGAAATCTATGATTTAGTGCAGCATTAATTAAACCTAATCACACTAAAATGAACGAAACCAGTCTACAAATGTTTCTCTTTTCATTCCTCATTTTAGGGATTATTCCTAAGAGCGTAGACACCACATATGCTAAAGAGGTGTGTGTAATGTAATAGAACATTTATATGTATATAATCTAGGTTTTCCCTGTTTCTAATGGTTGTATTAATTAAATAAAATGTTTCAATATTTGGCTTTTTTAATTCTTTGTCTGACAATTCAATATGTACCATTCGATGTTATTAATTTAATCAAACAACAGACAACGAAATTCTCACAACAAAAGAACAGAAACTGGAAATGTATAAATGGATTACAACAAGTCTAGGCGCATCTTTCATTCCGTGTGGTATCGTCACTAATTTGATTGTGATTTTTAAGCATACTAATTAAATTAAACGGAACGGTTAATCGAGCCTCGCAGATAATGTGCTTTCCTTTAGTTTTTTTCCATTGTAAAAGCCATAGGTATCTAGATATATGATTAAAACGATAAAAATTCAATAAAAAGAACGCAGAATAATCGCTGTGTAAACAATGATCGCAGCTGAATTAGCGGGAAAAAAGGTGTAAAAAGAAAGTCTCTGATAATACAGAAATGGGAAATGGAAAATAAATGCTAAAAAATCAGTTACGGAAGAGTTGATTGTGTAATCTGGAAAACCAATTAAAATTGCAACTATTTCTTGGTTTCTTCAAAAAAGAAATATAATTAAATCTCTATTTGAAGGAAAGGGAGTTCTCAGTATGAGGATACTTAAAATAATAGTATTTGTTTTGTTCTTTAAAAACATTTTATTTCATTTTTTATTTATGTTCAAAATTAATAGTAAATACATTTTTTTCTCTTTTTGCAAAGAATTTAAGCATTTAATGTGATTTTGTGCTCCCAAAATAACTGAACTATCGGTTTTTTTAATTTTTATTTCATCTTATTCGTTGCATTATTATCTTTCGATTGACATATCACTTTGTATATCTGAAAGTTAAAAGTTGGATAAAACTTCATTTGAAAAACGTAAAATAATAAATTAGGCAATTAAACCATGCTCCCTTTTTAGATAAAATAAGCGTCTTGGTAAAAATAATCTATTTTAAAAAGAGAAATAATAACTGTAAAAAAAGAATGTGTAATACATATATAAAGCAGGAAATTACGGAGGCTTCACAATAAAGTAATTTTTTTCTTTGGGAAATATGTGCTTTTAAAATGTTTGAATTAAGGCCTTTTATATTAATAATTTCAAAATTTCAGTTTTTATTCCTTATATGTTTTCCATACAAATATAATACTTCAATATTCTGTGGTGAAAAAACTAAAATTTCGGTCGTGATCTAAAAAAAAAAATTAACATGTTTCTTGAATCTTCTTGTGCAATTAATACTTTTTTTAAAATTTATCATTTATAAAAATGTATGTGGGTTGAAAAAATACGAAAATACAACTAATTTAAAGAAAAATATTTAAATAATTTCTTAAAGTGGTATTTTAAGTTAGCTTAAGATTATTGTAATTATTTTTTTCAAAATTATAAACTTTAAAGTGGTTTTTCTCAGTTTGTGTTTTTTCAATACATTAGTGCATTCAAAATAAATGATCAGCAAATAAATGCTACTCCCACATTTATTTACCGATCTCTTCCGTTTTTTCCCTGCGTGTTATATATAAAGCAAGTAACAAAATTAGGGATCCATTTTGCTTTAAACTGAATACTTTTTTTTTAAAAAATTAAATTGCAGGAGATAATGGCTTTTTCGCTGAATTTGCACATGCATATCAACATTTTTTTCTTCCAAAACTAATTAAGTTTTTTAGAACATCCTTAAGAAAGTTACAAAAAAATTCAGGCCAAAAATTTATAAATACAAAAAGAGAAAAATTTTAAAACTCTAAATTGTCCTCAAAACATTAAAATTTTTAAAATTGTGCGAATAATGTGTAAATTTCATCGCGTATCATTTTTTCGATTAGAAACATTACATGAAATACTAAAATATAATTTTTAAATACATAAATAAAAAAAATTGTGCAAAGTATACCAAGTCGCCTTAAGGCTGAAATAGAAATATTTAGATATATAAAACACATTTTAGACTAACACATACCATTAATATTCTGGGTGATTTAAGGTGTGTCAAAATCACTGGACAAAAGGAAGTTATGTTCATGAAAAACATGTATTTTAATCTCAAACGCCTTACCATAACTCTTATTAATAATGAGATTATTGCAATCCTCTCACTCAGGCGTGTTTATGTAACAACTATAATTAAACAGGGGTACGATTAATTAATTAATTTCATTTTGTCACCAGAATCTTAACTATACCACGAAATTAATTGATCTGACATAAATTGAAAGAAGAAAGAGAGATTTGGAGGCTTGTCATACAATTCTAAATAAACAAAAATAATTGTTCCTCTGAACTTGACATAAATTTTTTGAAAAATTGCTTTTAATTTGATATTATTGCGTAAAGTAAGTCTTTATATACTCTTGTATTCTGTAAGTTGCGTAAATATTTGAAGTAGAGAATATAGATACAAAATTTCTACTTTTGTAAATAAGAGATTACTTCAGCGTTTCTCAAACTGTGGGGCGCGCCCCATCTGGAGGGGCGTGATAACTCTACGAGGGGGGCATGAGCATATTGAAAAGTTGAAAACAAAAGATTATTTAAGAAAATCATTAATTCATAAAAAGTAAACAAACAAGATACATTCTGACATAATAAAAAATAAAATACGCATTTACACTGATATAATACACTAATAAATGTATCAGTACTGCACAGTATATTTTATAATTAATTTAACTGTACTAAGTTAAGAACAAGTTTAAAAATTGCCAGTGAGCTAGTAGGGTTTTGTCATATAAAAATGATATCCGAAAATTAATATTTATCTTGATAATTTGTACGTTTTATAATTGATCCCTTATGTTCCTCTTAAAAATTACCGCAAAACGCTCCCCAATGCAACCATTTTCCACATAGGCGCGCATATATGATGTATGGGGATGGAATAAATAAGCATATTCTATGAAATAAGTAAATCCTTTACACACACACACGCACGCAAGCACACACACACGCACACACACACTGCCAAGGTCATTTTGTTGCATTCTAAAGCCTTCGGATTAATTTTATCGATTGCAGTGCACAGAGAAGATCATACTTCGGAAAGACGCATATATACATCCTTGACATTTATCGTTTTGGTTAGCGAGACGTTTATATACGTCGGTGGCATGAAAGAGTTTGAAGTCGTGTTGTAGTTTTAGCGTTAAAATACAGTATTATTGAATTCAATATATTGTGTTATTGTATGAAGAAGGGACGATGAAAATTATGAATGAATATTGGGTCGCAAATATTCAGAGTTTGAGAAGAACTTGATTACTTTGAAATAGGAAATTATTTAATCAGGTTTTTGAAATATTACCAACTTAAAGCACTCGAGAAGAGCTTTTATTAACTTAACAAAATTTTAACGTTTTCTTAAAGAATGCATAATCTGTATATTAAATAAACATTAATCACAACATTGTTAACCAAACTAAATAAGTATCTTTTGTGCATTATTACCAGTCCAGGGTAGAGCAAATAAAAGTGTCTCGGAGGAATGGGTGCGATGTGACATGCACACCCATGTGCTCGAAAACGATCAAAATCTTAATTTGGGCTGTGTCAGCGAAAATTGACCTGTGCACTGGTGAAGTTGGTACTCCTGCAGAAAACAATGTTCGTTATGGAAAGTTAAGTTGAAACAAATTTGAGGAATGACTGTTCTGGTGAATTTAAAGGTGCTTAAGTGCCAGCAAAGAGTGCAAATTAACGATTAGTCACAAAATGGCTTCATACAGCAGCTCTGGTTTGAACAAATTAGAAAAACATTTCAAAACGTATCCAAACAGTGGAAAAAATGAACGTAGTTAACCAGAAACTTTTGAGTCCATTACGCAGCATAACAGTTCTGATGAGATTGCAATAATGCCAGCAGTCCATATTTGGTTTGCCTTCCGCCAATTGCTGACCAGACCTCAAAGGAGCTAAGATATGAAAATTCCATTTTCGTAATCGAATTGGTATGGTGAGATATTAAAGAACTGAAAGGAAATATAATTTTGTTTAGGTTATAAATTAATTGTTCTTTTATACACAGTGGTCCCAAATTCATGATGCAAATTTAAGGGCAGATAAAGGACAAAGAAACAATAATTTATTGTATAGAAAAGTATGGGGGGGGGGCAAGTGACGCGGTGAGGAATAAATAAGGGAAATAAAAGTAAAGATAAAAGGAGTTACCGGTTGCCCGGCCAGTAGATGTCTAGTCGTCGTTTAGCAGGATGTATTTCAGTAGGGAAAAACGTCATTCGCAATTATGTTGACGTCTACGATTGGAGACTTTAAGTATTCCGAATATATCGACATGTATTGAATGTACAACCGTGCAAATGTGGCTCTACGAATGTATCACTCGCAATTTCCTGATCAACAAATGTGGGATCACAGAATTTTTCAACTGTTACATCATCAAATTCGTGAAACACGTTTGCTCCATCTCACCAGGTATGATGTTGGTCGTCGAAGAGCTGTACGCAGTCCAAACCTGGAAGAAAGCATCTTGGACGTTGTGTTTGATAGACCCGAGTCAAGTACAAGAGCTATTGCTCATCACGTAAGTGTGAGTCATCAGACCGTTTGTATAGTGTTAAACGAAAATCGCTTACATGCTTTTCATTTTCAGCGAGTAGAAGCTTTGGATCCGACAGACTATCTACTCCGATTTCCATTGGTACAGCAATATGCGCTGCTGGTGGACTTCATAGCGTATGGTCTGAACAGTACTGAACGGTTATTGCAAACATTACACTTGTCAACGACGCTTTCAATAAACACTTTGTCTTTCCTATCATCTCTTATTTTATATGTTTGTTCATCACTGTGTCATCTGCACCCATACATTCCTGTACATTGAATGACTGTTACATGAGCTAGTGACCATGGCCATTCTGTTACTCCAGCTGCTGAAATTTTATACCGTCTCATTTGTTGGATTATCTTAGCTATCGAGTTTTGTATATAATTTCTTCAGGGAATATTTTTTAAGGCATTCCAAGAATTTCTCGAAGAATCTAAAAACATAAATAGTTTGTGGAGCTCGTAAAACTTAGGTGCCCACTATGAACTTCATCCCTCCACGTGCAGGTAAATAATTTACTTGAACGTGGCAATAATTTACGTGTACGACCGGGTCACCATTGTGGAGACATTTTAGATGTTGAATGCCGGTTGTACAATACAGAAGGATATGACAAAATAGCTCAATAAAACTTTTATTTATAATCCACCAACTAAAATATAATTGTATTTAATATAAAAATCTATAGCCGGTTTAAATAAATCGTTGCTGAGAGATTGCAATAATTGACTTGTATATGGCCGGCTAAAGTTCATAGTGATCACGTAGGTCTTACGCGTGCCTCAACTTCTATAAAAATACTATGTTTGCCGTTACACGTTCTTCCTAATATTTTAATGCTTCGCTTTCCTTATATTAATTATAAAAGGTATTATATTTAGATAATAATATTTGAGATTTAATCATTCAAATAGATAATCATTTAATAAATTTAACAAATTCGCATTTATGCAGCGAGAGCATGATATATTTATTTTCTAAAAGGTATGCATGCATGTATATACTGTAGGAAATCATTTTTTCTAATTAAACAACTTTTATTTGTTCTTTTACAGTCAGCTGCATTTCACACAAGATTCTACTATTAGGTTCAAATATCAAACACTAGACTGATCAAATTAGAGAAATTTTGAGAAATATTAAATTAATGATTAAGGGGCATACACGAACTATACCCTGACACAAATAAAATACCTCCAGTGACACAATTAAACGGCTTAAACTTTGATTATGAATGAAGTTTATTAAGCATAAATTCTCCTTACAATATTACTTTAGAGCCTGGAACCAGAATTAAGTTATCTGTCAAATCCAAGAACATCTATCTTCAGTCGAGACAAGAATAATTAATTTCATTTTCTCCCTGTTAAATTAATCATACTTTACATTTAGCAAATTCGAATTATTCAAGACACTGGGGCAGAATTTGTAAATATTAAGTAAGGAGAAAGGAATTAAAATAATGTTTCACCTGCACTGAAAGTCAATTATAATTAGATTAGGGTAATGTTTAATTTGATTCTTGGTGATTGGATACATTTTCATCAGCATGTATTGTTTGAAAAATGTAAATATCTAGGCAAGATTGCATCTGCATTATTACGAGAATTTTGTATTTGGTACGCTTCTCTGCCAAAATGATTTCGTGGCTGAAAAGCCCAATTTTAGGGTGAGATAATGCTCATGGTAAAACGAATTAGTAAGAGTGACCTTGGCGACAAATTGAAAGCCAAACATCGCCAGATCGCAAACTTTCATGGATAAAATAGATATATGGAAGATTCAATGAAGTTTATTTGATTTAGAAAACCTTTTTTGGAATGACTCCCGGAATTTTAATTTGCTTACACTTATCTACGCAACTATCATTTTTGAATTAATTTTGAATTATGTATCTATATATCCATACTCACCTCTTTTTTTACAAGGTTTTTTTAACACTATTTTGAAATAACACGGTATAAAAATTAATTTTTTTACACGATTTTTTTTTATTTTAGAACGAATTTTAAAAAAAAAAAAGTTGGGGATTCATGCCTTTTGGATGAGACCTATTTGATCGCATTTATGACATTTTATAATAATAAAGAAGTCGATAATGACGAAGTCAAATGTGAAATTCAATGATTAACTGCTGATTTAATTCACGAAAGCATGAAATTTGTTGCAAGTATATGTCAACATAATCGTAAGTTTTGTGTAACAGGATATCAAGAATTTATAACTTGAAAAACCAAAAAAAAACTAATTACGTAATATCAAAAACAATGCTGAGGCTGTTATTAAAGAACGAAAATCTTTTTTTCATTTAAAACTGACAGTTGGGCTAGACATATCTCACATATCTACTGATGATAGCATTTTTGATTCTGTTCATAATATATATAGACGTAAACTCTCGTTATCAAGTAATGATGGATTGTTGTTAGTTAGTAGCTTTATTCCTAATTGCAATTTGAATTTATAAACGTTGTACATACTTACAGGCTGAATTTTCACTGTGAACTAATTATTATTTTTTTGTAATAAATGAATTGTTTTGTTTTCATAAAGATGTAACATAAATTTTATTACTTTTTGCAATTTTTAGGGGGGAAATATTTTGATTTTTCATTTTACACAATTTTTTTTGAAAAAGAAAATTGGAACATATTTTTAATTTTACCATTTGTCGCATGTATTTTTTACACAATGTTTTTTGCACGGCTGTAACACACCACCTGGGGTAATTGCTGTTTTGGGGGTTTTAAGCAAATATCAGCCACAGCATTTTTAAACTCAGTTTTATTTATCCCTTTTACTTAATCAACGAACACATCTAAGGGTAGGAAATGCACTTAATAAATAACCGTAAGAACAATCGCGTATGTTTAAAGCTACTAACGTATAATGAAGATACACTTAACTGACTTAATATTTAAATAATTCTTAAATTTGTATATTTGTGTGTAGATTTAAATGTTCGGAATATTTAATCTTCTTATAAGAAAATATATTGTATACTTCTTGAGTTACAGAATAAATTGCGATTTAACTGTATAAAAACTGTTTATTATTGATGGACTTTCTTGCGTGTAAAAGATGATCTACTACGTAACA
>BMAO01004914.1:0-28051 GCA_019973975.1 Trichonephila clavata
AAAGCATGATCATTGTTACAAGGTTCATCATATAAAAAAAATTCATTTGAATTTATCAAACTAATCGATATTTCTGAGGCAATTTGACGTTGATTATTTTGTTTGAGGAACATATTTTTCATAATCTTTAGAAAGAAGTTTCTGAACTATTATATAGTTATAGAGGACCGCTGTAACGACATCTGGGGAAGGGCACAATAAACTTCCTCTAAGTTACGTATTAAATCATAGTTAGAATTTAGTTCAAAAGTTTTATTAAGAACAAGTGATTTGGAACAAGAGTCGCATTTTAATTTTTTAAGTGCTGCTCTAGCACAAACACCAGCTAAATATGTTAAGACAGGTAGATATGACTGAGCATCACGAAAATCTTTTTCAGCTAGTGTAATATTAAAATTATGCGATACTGATGGCTCTAACGGAGGATTTTCATTACACGAATTTTCTAAATTAATGTCTTTTAAGTTGAGCTGACCATAAGCATTTGAAACCAAAGTTAGAGGTAAAAAATTTTGCATTCTTAGTTTAGCTTCTACTTCATAAAGCTGTCGAATTGATATTAAATATTGAGAACCTGAAAGTGTCCTATATTTCCCAAAACGACTTTCTAACGCATCTGTTTGAATTTTTCCAGGAAGAAAATACTGAAATTTTAATTCTTTAATGCAATATTTTGACATTTCAAGTAAAGCGTATGTGGTATGAGTAAAAGCAAGATGTGTTTCTTTAGTAAGGGTGGCAGTAGTACAATCTTTTTCCTTCCACGAGTCTAACCATGATAAAATTTTATGCAAGAATTGACATGCTTTGTTGTCTGGAGATAAAGTAATCGGTTGCTGATAAGTATCAAGCAAATGTTGTCCCTTTAAAGGTGTTTTAACATTAACAATTTTCCACCATGTACAAATTAAAGAAATAAAAATTGAGGTTGTTTGATAACTAATTAGTTTATGTTGCTCTCCTAATAGTTGAAGCCCCTGAATAACAAATTTATTAAATATCTTAAGCACAAGTTTCACATTTTGTTTTTCAAGATTTGTAGGAAGTTAAACCATAAGCAAACCTTCAAAGTTAAACCATAAGCAAACTTTACTAAATTATTACTTTCTATGTCGTATAGTCGTTTAAATGTAGAGAAATTTGCTTCTAATAAAGGAAACTTATTATGACCTTCGAAATCTGGAAAATAAAAACATTGGCCCGCATTTTTTTGATAAATCCAATTGTTACGAAATGTGTACTGAATTGATTTAAAAATGTGTGCTGAATAAATAACAAAAAATAAAGGATTGGAAGGATCAGAAGGATGTGGATATACAATGCTCAATTTGGAAGGAACAGAAAAGTTGGACATTGCTTTTCGATTTATAGAATTATTGTCAGAAACTACACCTATAACTTTGAATCCTATACCATCAAGTTCTACGATAGTTTTTTTAACAACAGCAAACAATTTTTCTCCATCGATTTTTTTCACCGGCATTACATGAACTACTTCTTTAAGAGGAGAAAGAAGACTTTGAATCATGAACACATAAGCTGAAAAGTAGCAGTTTGTTCACTGTTATATGCCATCCCAAGAATATTACCCCCTTTAAAATCTAAATATAGTTTTAAATAGATTTCGTCAAGCATCAGTATGACAGTTTTGTCAACAGATTTTAGGATGTTTACTTTTTTTTTATGTATGTTAGAAAGTTTTCATTTGATTGTTCTGTTTGAGGAATAGTTTTTTAAGATGAACAAAGTTTGCGCAAAGTTCTAGGATGGGGAATATTGAGATCCCGAATTTCTTAAAAATTTAAAGGAATGAGGAGATATGGATTGTAATATACAAAAAAAAAACCATCATTTCAGAGGAATATCTAAAAGAAAACTTGTTACAGATTAAAAATTTGAGCTGGTCAGTTAAGAAATGGAGTACAATTTTTTTATCATCATCTAAATCTGAAAACATACCTTCTTAAAGATTAAGAATAAAACCAAATGTTGTAGGAAAATCATGGGAGCTTTTCATTTCTACTCTGAGAACCAGTTCATGTAATATTTTATTTACAACAATAACATTATTAACTTTTACAGGAAATTTGTACTTACCTAGTTGACCTATCTTTGTTTGACCTATGTGTATTGAAAAATCTAATTTTTATTTATCATTGATGCTTTAATAACAGGAGATACCGTTGTGTCTAGCATCATAATTATTACTAGATCTTTTTTACAAACAACAGTCCATATGTCCTGAAGCTTCTCTGCATTTAAACACTTGACTAATTCTGGAAGCGACGTAAATGATTTACTTTTTTCGAATTCTTCTTTGGAAATGATGCTTTCATGGATTGAGCGTTGTAAGTGCTCATTTTCTAATCTTTGCAGTATTTGCTCAGGAGATTCTCTGATGTTATTTGTAGAGTTTGAAATATATTTGGGGAAAGTTGGAAAAATTGTCGGGACTGCAAAATTTGGTGTCTAAAACGCTGCAAGGCCTACACATATCTTCTCCCCAGTTTTTTCGTCATAAGCTTCTGTGTTTCTTCGTATTGCATCATCAGCAAAGTGTAGTTCACAAACCTAAAATTAAATATATATATATATGTTGTTTTGCATTTTGACAGAAAAAATTTGTGAGAGTTAACAAAAATTTCTCTGATAATTTTATTTTTTGTAATTTTAAGTGGAACTTTTGTCGGAAGTACTGAAAAAATTTTGATACAACAGCAAAAAAATTTTCGACAACGCTTATGTACAAAATTCGAACACAATTTTGTTTGTTTGTTTTCTCTTTGATTCAATGAAATTTGTTTATTTTGCCAGCAAATGGTTGTCATCAAAGCAAACTTGATACGATGAAATAATTCTTGTCGGGACACCACATAGTCTAAATTAATGCAAACAATTCTAGAAAAGAAACTGCCAGTGTTGTCGTCAAGGGCTTAGAAATTGCTACTCACTACCTCTAAATGCGGTGTCTTCTCCGACATTTGCTGTCGTAGCAATCGTACTTCAAGTTAACGTTGTGAGGTTAACGCTGAGTCATGTTTATCTGTTTTTAGCTTTATTTTTTTCTTACTTTTAAAGTCATCCTAATAGTTCAGAAATCAGATAGCTTTTTTTTTTGTAGTGAATGTTTTATGCATTTTGTATCTCACATCATATTAATATACAAAATCATCAATAAATGGTTTCTTATGTTCATATTTACGTAGACTATGACCTCTGTATCATAATGGGCTTTCTTTTGCTAACACACAATTAATACTTAAGGAACTTTCGTTGATTCTGTGAAAAGGTATTTAGAAAATGACACAAAAATGTTTGTTTGCAATAGCAAAAATACTACACAGTTTTTGTCCAAAACTTAATTGGGCTCATTTTTAAACGCAAATTTTTTTAGGGCTACAAAATATTTATTTGATAAACAATAATCTTTTCTCATTATAGATATATAAAAATGAATTATACCAATGTAATTATGTTAAGAATCTCACATGAAAAAAAAGAAATGAGTACATTTTCAAATGTCTTATCGAACAACCTATTAAAGTTATAAGTAGATATTTAAAATTAACATTTTTACAGTTTCCATAAATAGAATAAAGTTAAATAACTTACCTTTGAATACTTTGATGGAGCAAAATCTTTTCTTGATATAGCATGGATCCATTTTTTTCCATTCCATGGATCCATTCCTCTTTGGGGAATGCGAACATTTGCAATTTTTCACTACCTTTATAATTACTATTGCAATTCGGTACAACGCATGTGTCGACCATTTTTGTCAGAATAGTTAAAAAGAAATTGAAAATCTATAATAAAAAAGCGAACACAAGCAGGTATCCACACAGAGACAAGCACCAAAATGGCGTAGGCGAGTAACTGATCTAACTTGAATTCAAGCAGGTTTTCTAGCCCTACTATGTGTGACGTCACAAGCGTATTACGTTGGAGTCACCAGGCCTTCTGTATATCTAGGAGGTGATGATACAGC
This sequence comes from Trichonephila clavata, assembly GCA_019973975.1. NCBI lineage: Eukaryota > Metazoa > Arthropoda > Arachnida > Araneae > Nephilidae > Trichonephila > Trichonephila clavata. Next base: position 3,989 of record BMAO01004914.1, read on the forward strand.
CCACAGAACTTTAGAATTAAATTTGTTCCGAACAGCATAGATAGAGTAGTTATTTCACTCCTCTAAGCACCCTGAACATTCTGCATCGGATACTGGCAGAATGTTCAGGGACAGAAATTGCGACAATAGTAATTCATCTACATATTATAGACAAGTTCTAGAGACGGCAGCAATATGTGGTCGAGCGTTACCTTGTAGGAAAAATGACGCATAAAAATGAACATACACATATTATTTTTTTCTCAATTCGCATAGGTAAAAATAAAATTGTACTGAAAAACACTCTGAACGGGTTGTCAGTGTTTTTAACCTTTTCCATTCTACATTTTTCTTGAAATTTAACAATAATTTATGTTGCATTGCTATTTCCCTATGTAGCAGTAGTTCCTTTTTTCTCCCCGTTAGACGGTATGCCATTTTCTCTCTTTCATATGCCGAATAAATATTCTACACTTAAAAATTGCTCTACGGTACCATCTTAGCACATTTTTAAAAAGCGTCGCGTCATTAACACGCTTTTATAAGTTTCACGTTTGTGACGGAATTTTTGAACTCGATTTTTACCCACTTCAAAAGGTCAGATTAATTCCAAATTTTGCACACTTGTCAAGGACCAATGACAATATAATATTGCCTAACTCGGTTCCATTGTCCTGATCAGGATCATCAAGAATAATGATTTCTAGATTTGGTGACTAATTCCAGATTTGGCAACTAAAAGATTAAGTTACAACTTCAAATGTGTTCTTTATGTGAAAAAGGGTGGGTGCGTTCGCAATTCCTTACCATAATATAAACAATTGTCTAGTTTTTCTGAAAATGGAAATAAAAAAATAGACTCGTGCAAGTGAAAAAAAAATTATGTTTTAACTGCTAAATTCTGTTGTCGGATCTGTAGAATGAAAAATCATTCATTGCATCACTTTACCATAACAACTGAGAATTGATTTAGATGTCTCTCATCGGATTAAATAACTTCTCACAAATCTTTCAATTCAAAACGTGAACTTTTATGTCTGATGCTGATGCAAGTTTCAGAGAGAATATTGAGCTCTTTTTAGTGAAAAATATCATTGACTTTGCACCTTCTTCCGCATTAAGTATTTCGAACTTAGCTCTTCCATATTTCCTTCAGTTCGCTGATCCTACATTTGGCAAACCAGGCCGTATCGACGCACTGATAGGATGCCAATGTGTATTCCAGATTCTAAAAAATGACATTGAAGATTAATTCATCAGTGAATAAATGATAGTTTTAAAAAAACTAAAAAGCACGCTTTAATTGTAGATCGAACTAAAAAAATGAAAAATAAATTATTGTTTAAAAAACCAAAAAACACGCTTTTATGTTTTTTCGAACTAAAAAGACAAAAATAATTCTTAATATAAGAATAAAATGATTCAAGAAAATTGATGCCATTGTGGTAAAAAAGTTGGGTGCTTTGTTATACATTTTTACACTAACTCGGCATTTCGGAATAGAACTAGGAAGAAATTATAACAATAGAACTAGGAAGAAATTTTACAATAGAACTAGTAAGAAATTATAACAATTGATATCGAAAACCGCCATGCTTTTACCATGACATTAATTTTTTCGTTAATCATTTTATTCTTATATTACGAATTATTTTTTACATTTTAATTTGATTAAGTGTAAAACCGTGTTTTTTTTATTTTTTATTCCTTAACATTTATTTTTCTTTAATAAACTAAAATAGTCGCTAAAGGTCTATGTTATAAAATGATCGTCAACAGCATAAAATATGAAAAAGAAATTTTTTTAATGGAAATATTTTTAAAATTAGATTTATGATTGATGGTTAGTCAGCGTATTTTTTTTGGTATTGAAAAGAAAACATGATGTAATAAACGCTATTTGAATGTTACATTTTTACTAAAAAAATAGAGGGAATTAGAAAAAGCGTAGGCAGAGTGATCTCGAGCTGTAACGTTCTATTTTTTTTTTTCCAAATTTGTTTCAATTAATTAATGTTAACAAATTTACAATAATCAGGATTGCCGACCACTAGTGTGACGGCCTATGATATATTGCCATCGAATTATTCAACGGGCAGCCCACAGCATTCAAGACCTCCACTACCACGCTGCATTTAAGGTGAACCTGAAAACAATAAATAGGAATGCATTTGCTATCAACATTATTACTGGTAAATTTATTTATTGCAATTACAATATAATTGTCACTGAAGAAACATCCTTTTAACATTATTTTATTTTTTATTTTGAGTAATTTCTTATTCGGAACGAAATGAACAAAAACATGGAAAAAAAATGCTTTCATCCATTTATTATACATAGATGGCGCTAGTTGGCAAAATGGTATCGGTTGTATAATTCGTTCCTACTGCAAATAAATAGATTAATTTTTAACGGGTTAATTTATTAGCAATGGAATAAATTCATGTGACGTCATGATCACGAGGTATATGTGTCACTTGTTTCCCACCTAACACAAACAAAACAAATATTAGAACCTTCAAAGTCAGGTTTTGCCTTTAATTTGAATTGCAACGTATTAAACTGTTAAATATTAATTTTTGCAATAAACTATTTTCGTTGCCAAAGAGCTTTGTAATAAAATGATCGCCAACAGTATAAACTATAAAAAAAAATTTTTTTCATTGGCATACATTTTTAAAATTAGATTAATTCTTTAGTTAGATCTTTTTTTTTTTTTTGCTCATTATAAAAAAAAAAAACGATACAATAACCTTTTAGAATATGAACTTTTTATTTAAAAAATGAAGGGAATTTCTTTGTAAAAAAAAAGCGTAGGCAGAGTGTTCTCGAGCTGTATAAATAGTTGTCTTTTTTTTTTATTCAGTATTGTGTTTCAATTTTAGTGTAAACATTTTCTAGTCATATAACAGGATTGCCAATCACATTCGTGACGGTCTGTAATTTATTGCCACCAGTAAGTAAGATGGTCAGTTCACAGCATTCAAGATCTCCACTGCCACGCTATGAGGCAAGTTGTAGAAAGTACATATAAATAAGAATGTATTTGGTGTAAATATTATTACTGGTATATATACTTATGGCAATTCTGGCAAAATTAAAATCGAGACTACTTCAAATCGCAAACTTCGAGAACTGGCAAATATTCATTCGTCAAGGACGAAATAAGGGAAAACGTTAGCAACATTTGTTATTCAAATCCATACGCCATCCATTTATTTTAAATAGATGGCGCTAGTTGACAAAATGGTATCGGTTGTAGAACATACGATTTTCTTGTAAATATAAACCAATTAAAGCAAATTAACAATGGAATAAATTCATACAAATGGGTTGAGATTCATTCATTCTTCGAAAGCAAAGTTCTTTCGCAGTAAGGTTTATAAATACAAATTTAAATTGTATTTTAGAACCATCTAAATTGCACTGATAAATCATACTATTATATATACTATTATTTTTGCAATTTGTATGTAATTCAATAAATACAAAAATACATTCAAAACGAAGGATAATTAAACTGAATTTCTTAAAATTATTTTACCTTTTCTAAGGATAATTATAAAAAAATAAATAATTATATTACAATGAAAGACAGATTTGATGGCACGTACAGATATTGCAGCAACTTCAGAACGATGCCACATTTTATAGACTGTAGTGACTGGGGAAGGGTGACGAGCAAGTCGCTCGGCTAAAATTGACCAGACATGCGCGAGAAATCTAGAGAACGTGGTAGCCAGGCCAATACCCAAACATTTTCTGTTTCAAGGAAGGTCCGTACAATATCGGTAAAATACGATTGTGCATTCTCCAGCTGAAACGCAGTATTTAAGAGGACTCGAAGAAAGGGTAGAGGCAAGGGCCTTTACTCCAAACATATTAGTGGGCACTAATCAAACTTCCCCTATTACAAAGAAGAGAACACGGAGACGTGTATCCAATGGCGGGAACTAGATTGATATCACAGGGCAAGGCGCCAAGCGCTGCTTGGCTCGATAAAGGAATCATGCCAAGCAATGTCTCTGGAATGGAATCCAAGATGGCCTAGCTTAGTTTCAAGAAACACATTGATATGTATTTCAAATGAAGAAAATAGGAAGAGATTGAGAACAACCAAGATCGATCAATAAATAATGAATATAAATGGAATAAAAAGTAACATGTACTATAATTATATTATGCAACATATAATAATCATACAGCATAATAATTATAAATAACAAAATAAAAATTATAATTAAATAGCATAATATGGAATGATATTTATAAAAAAAATCTAAAAATGCTTACAAATAACGCATATTATGTGAGTAGTAAAATAATTACATAATATATATTAAAATTTATAATGAATATCAATTAAAAAGTACTGAAACTTGCAATATTCCAAAAATTGCAAGTTCCTTCAACGAATTTCATTCAACAAGGAACGTTCAAAAAACATTTTTAAGAAGTAAAATAAAGTGAAATCGGACGATTTACAGTAATAATAAAAATTAAAACACTCATAATTACAATATATGAGTACACAATATCAGTATTCGAAAATAGGACATTACAATATCCGTATTCGAAAATAGCATTAGATAAAACAGAAGGCTGAAATAATAGTTTGATTCGGAAATGCAATGAAAATGGTTAAATTGTACAATAAATCGAATTAAAATCGTCTGAAATTAATAGGATTACCGCGGGAACAAAACCAATAAAAATTATTTCTAACATACGTTATCTCCATGGCAACCACATCGCCAGACGATAAATATATCAAGGTAACCATATTGTACTGTTATCGCTTATCTTGGTGAACATAAACAACAACTTGCCGCCATCTGAAATATTTATATTTGAAGTCAGACAATTAAATTTAGTCATCAATAAGGAGAGCCATCTTTAACAATAAACTTAACAATTTGTTTATCCAGTGTTATTAGGCCTGGCACCTTCAAATTGGGAGAGCTGCATTCAGAGTACAAATACAGAGTGATTCTAAACAAAAACAAAAATATCTACTTACATGAGTGTTCAGGCGCTCTCTGGCGATTATATAGAGAATTCGTTAGGGAATTCTTAACACCATCAATACCATTACTCCTGTTCAGAGGCCAGTATGGAAATGTCAAATACATATTACCAATGTGGGCTCTCCACGATTAAGTCAAACGTGGATGCGACCATCATGATACTGTAAAAAGAATCTGGATTCGTCTGAAAAGACATCACGCCACTTCTGCTTCCCATGTGACTGTCTTGAAGGCATCGACAGGGACGTCTTAAGGCATGGGCCAACTGGGCTTAGGGCCTCATCTTTGGTGGGAGCTTCATTTCGCGCGTTTTCGACTCTGTCTTAATAAGATCATTATCCAGATCATTTTAATGGTCAAATATTATTCCCGTACATATTCTCCGAAAAAAAAGGGAAATTCAAACTGCATGTCGAACTGGCAAAAGTGATAAGACTATATTATTATGTGATGACCGTTGTTCATGTCCAGGTCTAGGTCTAATAGCATGTCTAGATCATGTGGCCTTCGATCGAGCCGTTTTGTACCTAGGTTTTAGAGATAGGGAGTTGCGCACATTTGTTAGTTTTTAAATTACCGTTTGAACGAGTATTTGACAATGCATGCTACTGTCTACTTTTTAAGATCTCAGGTAGAGCCTACTTTTGCTTAGGTGCCCAGGGCCTTAAAAAATCTTAAGATTTCCTTGTGCCCAGGGCCTCAAAGAGTCTTAAGACGTCCCTCGGCATCGACTCTATATTCTGCGTCTGTCATGATAACTGTAACTGTGTATATGAACTGAACTGAACTATTGTAACTGTATATGATTGCTTGTGTTGTTGCTGTTGTGAGATGACGTTGTCACCTCATGCTTAATAAAATATTATAACCAAGAACTGTTTGATCGATTCGAATGAAAATGTTCTGAAGAACATTCTGAAAATAACAAACGTAACATGGTGACAGGAGTGGAAGCAATTATATCGGATTGAAAAGATATCCACGTGCTTTATGGAAGCCTTCCGAACCCCTGCTCCGCTGCAACTTTCGCTGGGAAATGTGAAAGAAAATGGCGAAAATGGAGGCAAGAACTGGAGAATTATCTGCTTGCAAAAGAAAAAGACGATTGAACAGATACAATTAAAATTGCAATCCTGTTGAACTTATTGGGCAGTGAAGGACTTGAACTATACAAAACCTTCAAGTTAGAATCGAAAACGAATTGTTCGGAGGTTCTTCAAAAATTTGAAGAATATTGCTCACCACGACAGAATGTTGTGTATGAGCGTTATAAATTTTTTTCATGTGTCCAACTGGAGGGCCAAACCATTGAGACATATGTCACTCAGCTAAAGAATTTAGCATCCACGTGCGAGTTTGCGGAGCAAGAAAATGGATTGATTCGTGACCGCATCGTCCTGGGAATTAAAGATAGTGGGTTACAAGAACGACTCCTGCGAGAAAATAACCTCAGTGTTGAAAAAGCGATTGAAATCATCCGGGCAGCTGAAGCGAGCCGGAAACAAATCAGAAATATGAAGCACGATACAGCCACGATAAACTTCGCGAAGGAGAATAAGAACAAGCCTAAAACCCAGTACAACTGCAAAAAGTGTGGACGAAAGCACAAGAATCAAGAGTGTCCAGCGTTCGGGAAAATTTGTGCAAGAAGAAAAACCATTTTACTGCTAAATGTTTCCAGAGCACAAAGAACATGCATGAAATGAACGTTCCTGAAAATGAACTGGTTTATATTGATTCTGTGAATGAAAATGAAACTAAATGTGCAATGAAAAATAGTACAGACTCTTATGTTAAGAATGTAGAAATGGTAAGTGAAACTTGGTATAAAAAATGTTTCATTAGATGTAAATAATAAGTGTTTTGATGTCAATTTTAAACTGGATACTGGAGCTGAAGTAAATATTTTGCCACTGAATATTTTGAGCATGTTAACAGTTAATCCAAAACTTAGTAAAACTAATATATCTCTAACTACATATGATAATTTTAATTTAAAGCCAAATGGTTCCCTTATAACTAATTCCTCTACTGATAAACTCAAAAATGTTCCTTTGCCTTTCTATGTAGTAAATGTAAAATCCAAACCAATATTAGGGTTAAGAGGTTGTAAGGAATTAAAACTTATTGAAAGAATTGATGCTATTGAATGTAGTATAAGTAAAAATGAGTTAATTAAGCAATATAAAGATGTATTTACTGGGGTAGGGGAATTTCCAAATGAACCATATCACATTACTTTAAAAGATAATACTGTACCAGTAATTCACCCACCAAGAAGTGTTCCTCTGGCTTTGCAGCCAAAATTAAAAAGTACTTTAGATAGATTAGAAAAAGAAGTAATAGTGTCAAAAGTTAATAAGCCAACTGATTGGGTGCAAAGTTTAGTCATTGTAGAAAAACCCAATGGAAATTTAAGATTATGTTTATACCCTAGAGATCTTAACAAAGTTATTAAAAGAGAACATTTTCAAATTCCTTGCACAGATGATATCATTAGTAGTTAGAGGGAAAGAAAATATTTTCAGTTGTAGATTTGAAAGATGGTTTTTGGCATGTACCTTTAGAGGAAGTTAGCTCTGAAATTTGTACATTTAATGCACCTTTTGGAAGGTACAAATTCAACAAAATGCCGTTTGGCATAGTTTCTGCACCCTGAGGTATTTCAGAAAATAAATCAAAAGCTTTTTGGAGATATTGAGGGAGTAGAGATTTATTTTGATGACATCATTATTGCAGGATGTGATGAGGATTCGCATGATGCAATTATGTCTAGAGTTCTTGAAAGAGCCAAATTGTTAAATATAAAGTTTAATCCAGATAAACTACAATATAGGTCAAATTATATCTAAATATGGTATAAAACCTGATCCAGATAACATAAAAGCAATTGTTGAGATGCCAACACCAAAATCAAAAACTGAAGTTACGAGACTGTTGGGCATGATGAATTTTCTTTCAAAATTTATACCCAATGTATCTAAAGTTACTGCTCCATTAAGAGAAATCATTCATGAAAATGTAGAATTTAATTGGGGGAAAAGAACAAGAATTGTCCTTTGTAAACATTAAAGAACTGTTAGCTAAAGCTCCAATTTTAAAAGTTTTTAGTGTTAATGATGAAATACTAATACAATGTGATAATTCAAAAGATGGGCTAGGGTCCTGTTTAATCCAAAAAGGTCAAACGGTATCATTTGTCTCACGCAGTTTAACAAACAGTGAGAAAAACTATGCACAGATTGAGAAAGAATTATTGGCAATTGTTTTTTCATTTGAGAAATACCATAATTTTGTATATGGACGTAAAGTTGTTGTACAGAGTGACCATAAGCCCTTAATGGAAATTGTTAAGAAACCTATGCATAAAATATCTTCTCTATATAGGCGTGTACAATTTAAAAAAGAAACTGAATTAGATCCAGAATTACAAATAGTTGTTAAATATATCAAAGAGGGCTGGCCTAAATCTTACAAAAATGTAGACAATAGTGTAAAAACATATTATAAAATTAAAAATAACATCTATATTCATGAAGAGTTGTTATTTAGCTATGAAAAACTAATTGTACCTTATAGTTTGAGAAAAGATATGCTACAACTAATTCATGAGGCTCACTATATGGGATAGAGAAATGCAAGCAGAGAGCTAGAGAAATAATGTATTGGCCAGGGATGAACTCTGACATAGAAACATTAGTGTAATATGTGAAAAATTTTAAAAAGCTAACAGTAAAGAGCCATTAAAACCTCATACAGTTCCCTATAGACCCTTTGAAAAGATAGAAGTAGATATAATGGATTTGGGTAATGCAAGTTATCTAGTTGTAATAGACTATTATTCAAAATGGATTCAAATTGCTGAAGTTGTAAATAAGAGTGCAGATGAGGTAATAACTAAGCTTAAAACAATTTTCTCTAGATTTGGTGTTAAAAATATTGTAGTATCAGATAATATACCATTTAATAGTTATATTTATAAAAAGTTTGCAAATGATTGGGATTTTAATTATGCATTCATTAGTCCTCATTACTCCCCAAGTAATGGAATGATTGAAAAAGCAGTAGGAATTTCAAAAAGCATTATGAAAAAGGCAAGGGGAGATAGACGAGATTATTTAGTAGGTTTAATGGAGTATAGAAACACACCAATATCAGGTCTTGACCTATCTCCAGCTCAAATGATGTTTAATCGTAGATTAAAAACAAAATTACCAATCTCGAATTAATTGTTAAATGCTGAATTATTTAATAACATTCGAGAAAAGTTAATAAAAAGGCAAAACGTTCAAAAGATAAATTATGTTAAAACTGCTCATCCATTACCTGAACTTGAGCCAGAAGATAATGTCAGAATACTAAATTTTAAAAACAAAACTTGGGAACCGGCTAAAATAGTTTCTCAAAGCATAAGTTACATCCTAGGTCATATTTTGTTAAAAATCAGTCTGGAAATATTTTAAGACGTAATAGAAAACATATAAGAACATCAAACACACCTTTTAATATAGAAACAGATCCCAATGACATAAGTACTTTCAATTCTGATTCAGAAGTAATTGTAAATCCTCAAAATATACAGAACTGTAAAGAGTCAGATTGCAATGTCCAAAGAAGAAGTAACCGTGTTTGTAAACCACCATCTTATTTGAATGACTATGTTATGTGATTAATAACTGGGGGGATGTCATGATAACTGTAACTGTGTATGTGAACTGAACTGAACTATTGTAACTGTATATGATTGCTTGTGTTGTTGCTGTTGTGAGATGACGTTGTCACCTCATGCTTAATAAAATATTATAACCAAGAACTGTTTGATCGCTTCGAATTAAAATGTTCTGAAGAACATTCTGAAAATAACAAACGTAACAGCGCCATTAATGAAATCGCTGAAAGCCTATCTGTCTGTGACGTAGCGTCAAGGGTCATCAAGCTGACACTTCATGCTGCTGCTAACATCGTTTAACTGTTTGTGCAGACACATGTTATCTTGCAAATGATTTCAGTTTTTGACTCGGGGCTCATGACATGGCTGTACGATCTCTTAAAGCTATGCAGATGATGTGTATATCTTATCGGCTATTTCTGATAGTTTCCCGTTGTGATCCAGCTCAGCATTCCGTGTGACCCTAAGCCGTTATTCAGTTCCTGAACCATTAATCAGTATTTTGCATGCAACCATGCATTTCGACTGACGCCAGCAACAATATTGCCATACGATAACCCGCAATCCCATTAAGCTACAGTTCGATATCTATAATAGTCAGAAACTTGCTGGTACTTCTCACATGAGCCATCAAAGCAACTTTTCTCCAGGCAGTAATGTTCAAATGCAATTTGTGTACTAGAAACCTGATGTACAATATCCTTTAAACACATTGGAAGTGTCGCTACCAGCGCTTGTTTTCCTTTGATGCATAGAAAAATTAATCATTTTTTTTTGTCACAGAAGTTTCTTGTACTCAAAAGGAGAAGAAGCACTTCCGAGTGCTGGTTCTACGATTTTCGTATGTTCTGGACAGCAGCTTTTTCTTGCCTTCTTGGCATAACAATTTATTGCGCAATTGTATACCTTCCTTTTCAATGTATTTCAAAACAATTCTTTAAAATTATTTTCCTGATGATGTTTTACTGCTAGGCCGCCATCTTGAATTCCATTCTAGCGACAACAAATGCTTCTTGGCGTGATTCTTTATCGCGTCGCCTTGCCCCGTAATATCAAACTAGTTCTATATATATATATATATATATATGATTTGTTATCATTAATGATCATTGAAATTTATATATAGATAGATGGATAGATAATTTGAACCAGCAAATCGAAAAACAGTTATATAATTTTAGTATAATCTTTTATCGCTAGAAGAATCATGAAAAAAAAAAAAATTCAATCTGGATTCATTTGGAACCCAATAGAAATTTTATGATTTTATTTTTAAAGTATTTCAGGATAAACAATACGAAACTAGTTGAAAAATCAACTAAAATCAATGTTTTTATTTCACAATAGTCGTCAATTTATGAAAGAAAAAAAAAGAAATATCTTTCCTGAAGTAGCGGAAATAAAAACAAATACAGAAACTGCCTGTGGTTGCTCAGTAAAAAGGTTTTGAATATTTCTAATGCTCGAAGGACTTTTCGAAGCGCTATCTTTGTAGGTTGCAGGACAGATGCACTGCTGAGTTTATTGTCAGATACAGTCATGGAGAGTACAGATGACATCATTTGAGAATGCTTCCAATTCCCTGTGTATCATTTTCTGCAGTATATCTTCTGAACGCGAATGACTCTACAGAACTAATTATGGCCATGTGCCGGCTGGGTGGCGTAGTTGGTTAGTGGAAGGTCCAAGTCGGTGGATTTTACCAACTCCCGGGAAATGTACTTGTCCTGCAATGGTAAATACCAATCTGCAGCCCCATTGGAAATAAAAAACTCCGGCTACGAGTTCGTAACCCCGATTACTCGGTTACCACAACCACACTTTGATTACTGAAAAATAAGATGAACATACTATTGTTTACTTAATAATGCGGTATTAATAACTATAATAATACATAAATATCAGGCCTTTTGACTGCTATTTAAATATGCCTCAAATATACTTTAAAATTTGCAAATAAAACCATGTCATTAGAAAATATTGCAAATATGCAAGAACTGTAGCAAAAATAAGAGAAAGAACGTTAGAAATTACTATACAGCTTTTTTGTTAAAAGAAGAAGAAAAAACCTTTACTAGAAATAAACTGTATATTAATATTTTATTAAACGAATCAACATATAATATTATCCACGTCACTATATATAATCTATGTTATTACAAGTATATATTATTATACATAATCTATATCATACCATTATTTATAATGTTTAAGAATGAATAAAATGTTAACTGTATTCATATTTCTACTGCGTATTTTTCTGCTGTATATTTCGTATTTTAAATATATATTAATGATGTTAAGGAATTCTCCAATGAGCTTCATACAGTCTGAAAAACTATATTTAGTGAAAAGCATCTTGTAAAATTCATTTTCCCCCTTCATAAGGTCAAATTAAAAAGAAGAAATCTCTCTCTCTCTATATATATATACAACTAGTTGACCCGGCCCGGCGTTGCACGGGCTTTTACCGAGGGTATAACTTAATCCCCATGTTAATTTCCACCTTTCTTTCTGACGCCAGAACTTTTGTGTGGGTGTGACGCGTACGATGTGAGTGCAAGGCCCATGAGTGCGTATCAATGGTTTTCTCGTTTAACATTTTCCCTTCGCTTCACAAAATCAGCACTTCCAATATAATTTTTCGAAATTACTTTTACTTCTTTGTTTCTTTCCTCTTCGCTTAGCCCCGCGTTGCACGGGCTTTTACCGAGTGAATAACTTAATCCCCATGGGAATTTCCTGTTTCCCTCAGGGCGATAGCACTTATGTATGTATATGTGCGATGCGAGTGATTTCTTTAACTATGTCATTAAAACTCCCTTTTTCGAAATTTGTTCTTGCGTTGGTGTGGAATGGTAATTAGGAGAGATGGGTGAAAGGGGCTCAGGTGTCGTCCTCATCACTTGACCATGGTCGAAAATTTCGAGGTCCTTCGCCAAAAGCCTCGAATAGGCGAACAGTGCGAATTTATAAATCACTCACTCACTTTTCAATTTTTTCGTTGCAATTTTTTAGTTTCGGAAACGAAAATGTAGCCTTTTAAAAAATAGTTGTATGTTGAAAAAAGACAGAAAAGTAGAAATTTTTCAAATTATAAAATTTTACTACTATTTTAAATTTTGAAGTAAAATTGTGAGGAATTTTTGAAATGTTCGACACATGGGAAAAAATTTCATGCAATTGTCTTTTTAAAAGAAGAAATTATTAATTATTAAGTATTTTGAGTGTTTTATTAAAAATTGTTCAAAAAGTTTTTGGTTTTTTATTTTTTAAATCACAAATACTAAAAGTTTTAAAAATAATTTTTATTTAAACGCGACGATATTGATTCATTTCGCAGTATAAAATTCAAAAAGAAAATAATACTATGTGATAAAAATATATTTAAGAATATTTCCTTATATTTTTATGATATTTTTTCTTATATTCTACTGTTCTTCAATAAATCAATCTTTAAGAATAAAAAGAAGCTATTGGTTGTGATGCGTATTTTGAATGAGCGTCCCGTGTTATGAGGGAATTCCCTCTTTTACTACGCAGCGAAAGACTCATAACTACCCCAACCTTTCCCGTCTTCCAAACAGAAAGCTAACGCAAGTGCAACCTTGACGCAATTGAGAATTTTTTTAAAGTTTTCATTTTTTTAGAGGGCTTAACTTTCACGTTAAAGTTTTGAAATTCCACACATAAATTGCAAAAAAAAAAATACTTTAAAATAAAAAATGTACAAAAAAGACTGTTTAAATTATTTCTCACAAAAACGGTATTTTAGGAAAATCACAAAAAAAATTTTAAAATCCGTAATTTTTAAGCAATTTTTTCAATCTTCGCACAGAAATTGGATAACATTATTCTACAAACGGAAAAAAGTTTCGTACGATAATTTTAATAAATGACGAAGTTATTTAATGTTGAGATAAAATTTTGAGTATTTTTTTAAAAAAATCGTAGTAAAAACGTTTTCCGCATTTTATTTTTTAAATGACTGATTCAAAAAGAAAAAAGCATGGCATTATTTAGTAAAAAATATCGTTTTAATAACACGAAAATAAATTCATACGCAACGTTTTAGAAAAAAAATTTCATAAAAACGCATCAGTTTTAGCTCATTTTTTAAAAAAAAGAATATATCATTATTTTGCAAAAAAAAATTATACCGTTTCCTGGCGAAAGAAATGATCTTTCCGATTCCGTAATTATTTTTCGTCTGATTTAAAAAACAAAAATCGGATGGTTACTTAAATAACGTCGAGAGTACCGAAAACTTTCACTGTCTGTTGCAATATCTGCTTCCACAGACCCATGAGCATCCCTTACGGGAATCTGGCAACGTTTTTTCCGGATTCATCACATTTGCGGCCATAAAAAAATTATGACGTGATTAATTGAAATAAAAATTATCCTATGTTCTAAGTTGAACGAAATGACACACAGTATGCAAAATTATATTATGATCGGTTGAGTAGTTTCGGAGTCCATCGCGGACAAACACTGTGACCCGTATATTTCATATTTTAATATATGTAATAATTCCCTGTAATATAATCCTTTAAAATAACTTTTAACTACCAATGGTCCATCCCTTCAGGACCAACGTTTTAGTAATAAGTTAACCCGCCGCTTAACGGCAGTATTTTAAATTACATCTAGCTACCCACTCAGATCATGTGATATGAGAAGCCTATAAATACCGAGATTCCTGGGGACCGTACTCTTTTTTCGCTTCTGTATTTGCGTTAACATGTAGCCGGCTGCAGTGTGTTTGTGTATGCTTCTATTGTGACGTCCCTGTAATGTCTTATGTGTTCAAGATGGATAATAACCAAGTTTATTCAATCACCGTACTGCCTTATCAATCTCATATAAAGAATCCATTCCAACAACATCGTCGTATTACATAAATATATATTGGGAAGTAGCGACTCATTCACACTAATATGTGTTATATATCATATATTTTCTAATCAAAAGGAACATGAACATGACAAACAGATCTACAGGAATGAAAGTATGAGAATATTAATGCTAATTATATCAGCAGAAAATGCATAATGTACCAATTGTAAGGTAATAACTTTCTCTGCTACACATACCAATTTAAATTAGGAATTATAAGACCTCTGTCAAGTACTGATGTCTTAGGATATCTTGAGGCCCTGGGCCATTTTGTCAAAGTAGGCTCCGTCTGCGACCCTATTAGATTCGCAGTATAACATACTTTGTTAAATGCTAGACCAAACAGTAACTTATGACAAATAAATGTGCGTGACAATTTTTGTGTCTGCAAATTTTTACTCTAATCGAACATCCACAAGAACCACAATTATATGGAACAAACACCGATCACTTCAAGATATTTCTTTCCTTTAATATCTCACTAAATCTATCCCACTTCTGACACCAATATTAACCTTGTGTGGGTTCTTTTACTGATCGGTGTGTTCGAATTAGTAAAAAAATAATAACAGTCGGTTTTTGTCCCACCTATTTATTTTCTTATTTTTACGGGACACATCACAAAAACGAATAAATTATGAAGATATTAACAAATTGCAAAATCCATCGTCCAGCATTCCTTTCTTCCTCCAACCACGTTTTTCTTGTCTCCATCTGTCTCGCCTCCGCTGCCCTCTTTCTGCCCCGTCCGGTCCGGTCTCGTCCTCCCTGTTGCTGGGTCTCTTCCTCTATATATACCAGACCCGCTGCCAGATCCCTTATACAGGGTCTCACCTGTTGCCAGGTTCTCCCATGTATGCTCGATCCATTGCCAGGTGTGGGTATCAGATCCTTACACACAACCTCACAGACCCAGGCACAAATCGGCTCGACTTACTGACGACGGTCGTAACATAATAATACTGTCTTGTTACTGTCATCAGATGGCAAAAAACTTTCAATTCCCAATCTTTTTGGAGAATTTTTCAGGAAATAACTTTTGACGGTGAAAAAGTTTTGAATCATCATCTTATTGAAACCCAGTCGAGAACGAGAATTGAATTGTGCCAATCCCAAAAATATCCATCAGTAATCATTGTTATATTTCCTAAATCTTTAATTCCAATTGTCATTTAGACGATTATATCCTTTATAGTCCAATGATTCACACAGTGCATTCTTAAAGACATTTTGATTTATTTCCTTAGACGACACAGAAGACAAGTACACAGCACAAAAAATATTATATAACTGATTATAAAGTAAAAAAGTAGATCTCTCAGATTACTTGCAGCGTCTTCTATTCTGTTAACAATTTATAACAATCATTTCTGTGTTTTGTTGAAATTTCATTTACCAAAACATTACAAATTATTTATGACATAATTTCTGTTTATATAAACATACAGGACACATCTTGTGCTTTCATTTTTATTGCTCTTTATTTTAAGAAAAAAGAATATTTAATGTGAATATACGTATATTTTTTTTAAAGTTTTTATATTCCACATAAAAAAATGAAGTAAGGCCAAGATTAAATTTTCAAAAAACTTTCCAATTTGAATTTTGTGTGATCCAGTTCTTTTTATTATTTGCATACTCCATAACCTTGAGTAGCTGAGAATTTGTTTTACATCGATTGCGGGATTATTTTTTCTTTACAGTTATGTTATGTTGAAACTTATTACGTTGAGTCTTATTTTATGTTGAAAAATGAAGTATTCGATGTGGGAGTATTTGTTCAATTATGAAATTTGATGTCTACACATCTTTCACTAGTAACTTTCTCCCCGTCTCGGATTATGTCACAGCGGACATTACTTTCACCCAACGATGTCCGGTTTCAAGGGGACTGGAGGAATAAAAGTTTCTTGAAGATAGAGAGTCGCAGATGTTTTATTTTAGTCTTGAATGTGGTTACTATGTTAAAATAAATGTTTGTGATCCCCACCATCAGTGGGATTCTTTTAGAAGAAATTGGCATGATGAAATGGGTGATTTCTTCTCTTACACTTTAACATAACTCTTGTCCATGAGTACCCGTCTCAGTATAGGTAACTTTCGGCTCTGAGGTACACGAGCAGATGCTCCGGTCAAGTGGTCAGTCTGACGCGAGTTTCCCTCTCTTGCACTTTACTACTTCGTAATAATAACACGCAATTATGTCCTGAATTTCGAGTTTTATTGTAATTAACTAAAAATTAGATTTTTTTTATTATATTGTAATGCTGCCTTTTTGTTCGAAAAATTATTCAAGTTTCAGAGATGTATTTACGTAAAATATATTTATCTTTTTAAATTATAATTTTTTGCTTTGGAGAGAGGGGCGGCATTTTCTATTTTGGTCCGCGGTGGCAAAATTGCTAGAGCCGGCCCTGGAAATGATTATTAGGTCTCAATGAAGGCGTTCATCCCAAAATGTTCTCGTAATCCACTGGTTGATCACGATTTACTTAACGCCCATCCCGGCTATAGAGTATGTTGGGTTTCAACTGCGGTAAGAAGATGCGCGTTATTCTGTAGATAAATACCTCTTTGAATAATGTTTATAAATTGCAGCGCAACCGTTCGAATCACCAGACTGTTGTACAAATTTGCAGTCAAGGTGCATGGGATAACCCCAAGTGTACATCTGATATCACATAGAAAATTACTTCCTAGATCATAACTCCAGGTGTTGTTCCAATTTGTCTAGGCCACTGAAAGGTTGTTTGCAGGAGCTGATCTGGCCTTCTAATCAATATACGCCCACCACTAGCACCAAGATAGAAACAACTCACATCTGAGTAGAACAACACACATCCCCACTCCACCCATCAATGAGCTCTAGCATTCAATGGGATGACGGAAAATATTAACGAATATTAGTCCCTCCTGTGAAATCAGGTTTTTCCTTTAATATTTAATAAATTACTCAAATACGTACTTGGCGTCAGTCAACTTTGGGTCCCCCCCCCTCGTGGTGCGAGGGTTGCGGAGGTGCATGTTAAGCCACTGCTAGCACGACATAACTGGCAAGTGGCGTGTAACTTATGGAGTTGCTATTCCAAAATAGGGTTGTACCTCCTCATCAGAATGATTAAATTAAATACTGAAATTGTGGTGACATAAAACAGAGTAATGAATAAAAATAATTAAATTGTTTTTTAAAAAATTGAATAGGCAGCACTTAATTTGCTTGCTAAAAACAGCAGAATGGATGCAGTCCGTTTGCCATGAACAAAAGGGCACACAACTGACTGATTATACGAGTAGAAAGAACCTCTGGACAGTTGTTGGAAACAAATGAGTTTTAACTCCCTTTGGATGCCGCGTTTGATTTGAAACATTTGTCGGATTGACTTATGCTGCATCACTGAGGGGCCATGCAGTTACGACACGTATCAATCAACTAAAATCACCTCAAAATGTTATTTTAAGACAAATATTAAACGCTCGATGGTTCATGAGGAACAGACATCCGTCATGCAAGTATTGTGCAATTTATAAAAAAAACTACCAAAAATTTCTTTGAGAAAATTGACAACTACTAGAATCTATTGACTCGTTATATTCAGTCGGGCATATAAATTGTGAAGAGATCCTCAGTCCCGTGAAAGAGCAGTGGCAAATGGGACTCTGAATCCTGCTATCTCGAATTTTTTTGAAAAATATATCCCTCATTTAAATTTTAATAAAAACCAGAAACGCATGTTATTTGAATCTTTATTTAAGGAAGTACTTTTCATCTCTGATATTATACCGCTCCTTGTTCTACAGCGAGATTTTCTCGTACTTAAGCTTTTGTATTTCTGTAATATTATTTTAATATGATTCACACCTCAACAGTGAAGTGTAGTTCACGAAATGTATCTACACTATTAAAATTCGAAGGTAAACAAACGTATCTATGTATGTATGTATGTATGTATGTGCGTCTATCTTCTCACGAACCGCACCACGCAGAAAGTCGCGGAAGGTACCAAAAGATCGGGAATTTTCCGGGGAAGCCGTATTGCCCATTTATATTCCGATATTGTAATTAGTTAAAAAGATATTAATTAAAAATCTTAAAACGCCTAATTGTTTTACTCCTGCCGGTTGTTTACTTGGCGGAACTTCCCTTCCGTTTCGGCCGAGCGGTAATCTTACGTTTTCCACCATATTAAAATTGTCATCTAATTTTCGGTGTCGAAATGAGACAAAAAATAATTACAGAATCGGAAAGATCATTTATTTCGCGACGATACGGTATAATTGTTTTTGTAAAATAACAATACTTTCTATTTTTTTCGAATTTTTTAAAATAGTGTTAAAACTGATACGTTTTTATGAAAATTATTTCTAAATCGTTGGGTATGAATTACTTTTCGTGTTATTAAATCGATATTCTACACTAATTAACTTCAAGCCTTTCTCTTTTAGCTCCATTCATTTAAAAAATAAAATTCCCAAAACCTTTTTTTAAAAGAATTTTTAAAAAGTAGTCTTAATTTTTACTTCACATTGAATAACTTCGTCATTTATGAAGATAATCTCACAAAATCTTTTTTCCTTGTGTACAGTAATATTATCCTTACCATATACGAGAATTGAAAAAATTGCTTCAAAATTACGGATTTAAAAAAAAAAAATTTGTGATTTTCGTAAACTTATGTTTTTTTGAGAAATAAATTAAAAAGTAGTAATTTGTACATTTTTTATTTCAAAGTACGTTATTTTTGCAAATAGTTGGTGATGTTTGAGAGCATTAACGTAAAAATTATGCCCTTAAAATGAAGGTAATGATCTTTAAAATAATTTAAAATACGCAATTTTACATTTAGCCAAACATTGGTGTCGAAATTTAGCTTTGCGCCAAAGACAGTTGACCTGTTTCGCCTTCGACCGCATCTAACTCAAGGGTTACACTAAAAAAATTCTGCCTTAAACAGGGGGAAATCAGTAACTTTGGCGAGTAAAAAAAAAAAAAAATGCGAGTGAAAAAATTATTTTCGTCCTCCCATTCATTATTGTTGCCTATTTTCATTTTTCGCTACGGTTCCCGGTAGCACAAACGGTTAGCGCTTCGCTTCATTTACGACGTAAAGCAAATCGTGTCTCTGCGAGTTCGAATCGGCGATGATCTCTTTTTTTTCATTTCTGCTAATTTTTACCACGTAAATTAATTTTACTAATAAATACTTATTTTAACATAATCCTCTGTTATTTTAATGTACTTTTTTTTTTTTTGCCTTCTAAAAGGTTTTTTTTCTGATTTATAATCAAAGTAATTTCTATCTTTTTCAACAATTCGATTTCGTTCATTTCTGCTTATTTTTCCCACCCGTAAATTAATTCTCTCTTCTTCAATGATTGAATTCACTTGCTGCATCCCCACTGATCTGAAATTAACGTAATTTTCAGTGCTGCCATTATGTAAGCAAATGGTATATCACAATTAATTGCTAAATGAGCATTTTTAATCAATTTTATTAAAAATAATTAATAAGTTAGTTTTGTATAATATAATTTTTTTCGCAGATACGTGTTTAAATAATTTTAACACAGAGTGGAATGAAAAACTATAAAATTAAAAAAATTAAATGTTTTTATCAAATAGTATTTTTTTCTTTTTGAATGTTTTTTTCAGTGAATGTTAGCATATAACTAGGTTTTCCCCCAAAAGTGGATTTTTAACACTGTAATGCTCCCATGTTGTGAAATACTTAGTAATGCAGCCTTTGATGGTTACAGGAACAAGATATTTTTAATGTTCATGAAGTTCCACAACACAAGGAGACACACACACAAACAAAAATACATAATGTAGGAACTAGACATAAAAGGAGGGAAAGGCTTTCCCTGACTCCACGTGTATCCATCGCTGGGGGACCAACCGGCGGAAAAAACTCTGGAAAAAAACGTTCTCCTTTCCCCCAAGAACAAGTAGCGCCACCTGGCTGTCGTTATTTGTCAAGGGAAGGCAGAGTTTAAATGTAACTGTTACAACACTTATATATGTTTAATCAAACATCCAAATGTTTCAAGAGCTATCTGTAGAATTTTTTTTATTAGTATTTATTGATAATGGATTTAAATTAATATATTTTTTTAAAATTAAAATGCATTCAATGCATTTCTGAGATTCATTTAAAATATTTATCAGTATCGAAATTTTTGTTCTCTTTCATAAAACTTATAGTTTACTTTAAAATAATGCGTAATTGCATGAAACTTTTTTCCCCGCGTGTCAAATATTTCAAAAAATTCTCACAATTTTACTTCAAGAATTAAAATAGTAGTGAAATTTTGTAATTTGAAAAATTTATACTTTCTGTTCTTTTTTCAGCATACAACTATTTTTAAAAATGCTACAGTTTCCTTTCCGGGAAAAAACTAAAAAAATTAAATGCTTTTATCAGATAGTATTATTTTCTTTTTGAATGATTTTTTTCAGTGAATGTGTACTTATAACTAGGTTTTTCACATAGTGTTTTTCTTAGCAGTTACATATGTTTAATCAAACATCCAAACGTTTCAAGAGCTATCTGTAGAATTTTTTAAATTATTATTTATAGATAATGTGGATTTAAATTAATATATTTTTTAAAATCAAATGAATATTTCTATTATTTCCTTATTAAATTATTTGTTAATAAAAGGTATATCGCCTATTATTTTGGATAAAAATACGTTCTAGAGCCTGGAATAAATATTTGTCCTCAGTGCCAGCCTAGCGGTAGCTAGACTTCTACTTCAGTTACACAGTATATCTAAGAAAGGGAGTAAATAAAGTGAGAATGATAAGTTTGCCTAAGCTAAAACTAACTTCGGCGGTCAGGAGGTGGTGGTGGGGGGGACATAGTTTCGGTAGAAACGGAAAACAGCTTTTTCGTTTCGTTCTTCAATCCGAAAAGGGGGTTTTCATTACGTTTAACAGCATGGGGGGGGGGTGGAATTCTTAGAAATCAGGTAGTATCTTCGTTGCGCTATGAGGCAAACGGTACATGAGGTGAGGCTGGTTCATGAAGTTAGATTGAGAGCTAATCGTCAGGTTGTCATGATGATGGATTGCAGAATGGAAAGTTGAGGAAAGATTCGCTATTATTGTGTGGATGGGTTCAACACAAAGTTCTTCGTGGAGAACAGATCTTGGGATGTACCTGGGAGCTCTGGCTATGACTCGAAGCGCTTTATTTTGAAGTCTTTGAATATCATTTAATTGTGTGTTACTGGCAGATCCCCAAATGGGGCATGCATACGTTAAGATGGGGCGAAGATAGGTTTTGTAAATAAATATCCGGTTATTTAAAGAGAGTTTGGATTTCCTTCCAATCAGTACGTTCTAGAGAGACATTTTTAAGCTAACTGTAAGTAGCGATTGATTGATTAATGAAAACCTGAAAATTATTTTATTATTTTCGATTCCTAAAAATTATCTATTACTAGCTTTCATGGCCCGGCGTTGCACGGGCTTATACCGAGGGTATAACTTAATCCCCATGTTAATTTCCTCCTTTTATTCTAACGCCAAAACTTTTGTGGGGTTTCACGCGTACGATGTGAGTGCATGTCATGGCTTTGTCGCTTAACATTTTTTTCCCCTTCTTATCACAAATTCTCGATCCTAGTACCACTGAAGACCCGCAGTGTAGGGGAGCGATGCACGTAAAATCTGTCGAGAGCACTTGACCCTGGTTCAAAATTACGTGAACCGTCCCCAAAAGGCCTCGTGTAGCTGAACAGTGGGACGTTAATATTCACTCAATCTTCACAAATTCAGCACTTCCAATATTATTTTCCGAAATTACTTTGATTTCTTTCCTCTCCGCTTAGCCCGGCATTGCACGGGCTTTTACCGAGTGAATAACTTCACCCTCATGGAAATTTCGTGTTTCCCTCAGGCCGATAGCACTTGTGTGTGTGTGCGCGCGATGTGAGTGATTCCTTTAACTATGTCATAAAAACTCCCTTTTCGAAATTTGTTCTTGCGTTGGATTGATGTGGTAATTCTTAAAGATGGGTGAATGCTCAGGTGTCGTCCTCGTCCCTTGAGCATGGTTGAAAATTTCGAGGTCCGTCACCAAAAACCCTTGAATAGGCAAACAGTGCGAATTTAAAAATCACCCACTTCACTTTCCAATTCTTTCCTTTTCCTGAGTGAATAACTTCATCCCCATGGAAATTTCGTGTTTCCCTCAGGCCGATAGCACTTGTGTGTGTGTGTGTGTGTAGGCACGATGTGAGTGATTTCTTTAACTATGTCATAAAAACTCCCCTTTTCGAAATTTGTTCTTGCGTTGGGTGTGGTGTGGTAATTATTAAAGATGGGTGAAAGCTCAGGTGTCGTCCTCGTCACTTGAGAATAGATGAAAATTTCGAGGTCCGTCACCAAAAATTTTCGAATAGGCAAATTTAAAATCACCCACAAACTTTCCAATTCTTTCGTTGCAATTTTTTATTTCCCGGAAACGAAAATGTAGTCTTTTCAAAAATAGTTGTATGCTGAAAAAAAGACAGAAAGTATAAATTTTTTAAATTACAAAATTTCACTACTATTTTAATTCTTGGAGTAAAATTGTGAGGATTTTTTGAAATATTCCGACACGGGGGGAAAAAGTTTCATGCAATTACCTTCATAAAAGTAGAAATTATTAAATGATTGATTTAAGTATTTTGAGTGTTTTATTAAAATTTGTTCAAAAAAGTTTTTGGCTTTTTTTAAAAATCACTGATTCTAAAAGTTTTAAATTGAAAATTTCGAAGTCCGTCGCCAAAAAACTCTGGAGTAGGTGAACAGTGAGACTTTAAAAATCCCTCACTCACATTTCAATTCTTTCGTTGCAATTTTTTAGGCCCGGAAACGAAATGTAGCTTTTTTAAAAATAGTTGTATGTTGAAAAAAGACAGAGAAGTAGAGAAATTTTTAAAATTACAAAATTTCACTACTATTTTAAATCTTGAAGTAAAATTGTGAGGATTTTTTGAAATGTTCGACACACGGAAAAATAGTTTCATGCAATTATCTTTACGAATGAAGAATTTATTAAATGATAGCTGAAATGCCGTTCTTCGCACGGATTAAGTTTTAAAAACCAAATTCATCTATTATAGCAATCAAAATATTTTTTTAGGGAGGGTAAAACCCTGTATTAAGTAGTATAACCAAAAATTAAAAATATTTTTTTCAAATGAATGTTCACATTATAAATAATTTTAAACAAATTGCAATTTGGCTTAAAATAAATAATTTAACAAAAACAAATATTTCAATGTAAGAGAGAAAATTAGCATGCTAAAGAGTAAATAGATATGAATGAATGCAAATATAAATAAAAATTATTAGAAATGTGATAGCAGTAGTAAGTTTCTGCTATGGGAACTATGGGTGAAATAACTTGCGATAAACCGAAAGAAAAAATTAATGATGATAAAGTGATTCTCACTAAATGCTATCATAAATAAGAACATTAGGAAACTTTCAAC